>PISW01011959.1:0-13400 GCA_004023785.1 Mungos mungo
CTGTCATTCAAAATAGAAGGAGAGATAAAAGTGTTCCCAAATAAACAAAAATTGAGAGAATTCATGACCACCAAACCAGCCCTACAGGAAATCCTAAGAGGGACTCTATGAGGGAAATGTTGCAAAGAATACAAGGTGCCAGAGACACCACTATAAACATGAATTCTAGGGAGAACACAATGACTCTAAACCCACATTTGTTAATAATAACACTGAAGGTAAATGGACTGAATGCTCCAACCAAACGACACAGGGTAGCAGAATGGATAAAAAAAAAACAAAACCCATCTATTTGCTGTCTACAAGAGACTCATTTTGGACCGGAAGACACCTTCAGGTTGAAAGTAAAGGGATGGAGAAATATCTATCATGCGACTGGAAGCCAAAAGAAAGCTGGAATAGCCATACTTATATTAGACAAACTGGACTTTAAAGTAAAGGCAGTCACAAGAGATGAAGAAGGACATTATATAATAATTACAGGATCTCTCCATCAGGAAGAGCTAACAATCATAAATATCTATGCGCCAAATTTGGGAGCGCCCAAATACATAAAACAATCACAGAAAGAAACAATCTTATTGACAAAAACGTGCTAATTGTAGGGGACTTTAATACTCCACTGACAACAATGGATAAGGAAGCAATGGACCTGAACGACACATTGGAACAGATGGAACTGATAGATATATTTAGAACTCTGCATCCTAAAGATAGGAAATTCACCTTCTTTTTGAGTGCACATGGCACATTCTCCAAGATAGATTACATACTGGGGCATAAAGCAGCCCTCTATGAGTATAAATGAGGAGAGATGATACCATGCACACTTTGGGATCACAATGGTATGAAACTTGAAATTAACCACAGGAAAAAGTCTGGAAAACCTCCAAAAATGTGGAGGTTAAAACCACCCTACTAAAGAATGATTGGGTTAATCAGGCAATTAGAGAAGAAATTTAAAAATATATGGAAACCAACAAAAACCAAAATACAACAACCCAAAATCTCTGGGATGCAGCAAAAGCAGTCCTAAGAGGGAAGTATATTGCAATCCAGGCCAATCTCAACAAACTAGAAAAAGCACAAATTCAAGATTTAACAGAGCACCTACTGGAACTAGAAGGGAAGCAGCAAGAGCACCCCAGACCGAGCAGAAGAAAAGAAATAATAAAGATCAGGGCAGAAATAAACAATATAGAATCCAAAAGAACAGTTGAGCAGATCAATGAAACCAAGAGTTGGTTCTTTATAAAAGATGAAAAGGGCATTTAGTTTTGCAGTTTTAGAAAAAAAAGACTCTTAACATTGCCAAAATGAACCTCAATTGATTGGCGTAATCTATTA
This sequence comes from Mungos mungo, assembly GCA_004023785.1. Lineage (NCBI taxonomy): Eukaryota > Metazoa > Chordata > Mammalia > Carnivora > Herpestidae > Mungos > Mungos mungo. Next base: position 1,348 of record PISW01011959.1, read on the forward strand.
GTAAAATGGTATTTATTCATCTCAGCCACTGGGGGTTCCATTTTCTGGTTTATTTTTTTCCTGTGGTTACTGAGAAACATAGATATAAAGGGGTTTTTTAGAGGTGTTAATTTTGTACCTGACATTTAGCCTAAACAATGTCAATTGCAAAGCATGAAACCAAAATTCATTTTTAAGATTGTAATAAGCTAGCAATGGAAAAGAATCTGTGATTACCAGTAATAGCCAGGGTGTTCTGTCATTCTCCCCAGAGGGCAAAGTTCACCATAACTCATTAAGATTGTTGGGGGCTTTTACACTCTAGTGACACATGACACAGCCCTCCTGGACAACAAAGAGATGACTGTGGCAGCAAGGTCAGTGGTGTAGGTTGTAGGTGTGCAAGTGGCCAAGAACCATGGAACACGTGTGATTCCCATAGCAGATTTGGATTCTGCCCTGCAACATTCTACCACTATTATTGCCTCTCTTTTCATGACGTATCTTCACTTTGCTCATAAAGGCAAGGTATTTTTTATAGTCTTAACTGCCTAGGGAAAGACTCAGCTGATAGAATCAGTTAAAAAGTAAAACATATACACACTCCCCATAAACCATACCAGAAGGTAGTACTTGCAGAGTAGACCCAATAGGCTGCCCTTCCCAGAAGGCAGACAGTGTCAGCTTGATGGGCCATCTCTAATGTCCTAGAGAACTTGTGAGTGCTTTTCCATTTTGTCACATAACTGAGGGCAATGATGAGGAACAACACAGTGCTGGTGTCATCATTTTGTGTGATTTTATTTTGTTTTATTGGTGCTCACCACACACGCAGTGGTGGTAGAAGTGAGGGCATTGTGCCGTCACTTCCAGGTAACACAACTTTATACCATCTCTTCCCTCTGCAGTAAAGTCACTCTTGGGGCAGACTTGATTTTTGTTTACTTTGTATTTTATGTGCTTATTTGTAGGCCATGTCTTAATAAATTACAAGACACATCTGCATGTAGCACGAGAATGAAGTTCATTAATCTTTTTAGAGGATTCACACTCTTTCTGTCCATCTCAAGCAGAACTAATGGGTCAACTTAATGAAGACATTACTGCTTTCTGATCTCTTTGTAATATCAGCAGTAATGTCTAGGTTACTGGCTTGCATCAACTGCCTTCAGACTCTTAGTTCTCTCCTTCACTTTGTATCAACATAGACAAATCCCTTGGACTTCAATTTGCTTAATAATAAGATGAGAGTATCTTCTGCTCTTAAAAAAATAATTTTTGGTTTGTATCAGCCAGAATTCCCCAGACGAACAGAACCAATATGAAATACAGCTATAAATATTTGTTTTAGGAATTAGTTCACATGATGAATGTGGAGGCTGGCAAGCCCACCTGTGGAGAAGGCCAGCAGGCTGAAAACTCAGGCAAGAGTTGATGCTGTAGTCTTGAGGCAGAAATTTTTCTTCCCCAGGAAACCTCAGATTAAGGCCTTCAGCTGATTACGTGAGGCCCACCCACATATCCAGGCACATAGTCTAAGTAATCTCCTTTACTTAAAGTCAACTGGTTGTAGAAGTTGATCACGTCTACAACATATATTCACAGCAACATAGAGTAGTGCTTGACTAAACCACTAGGCAACGTAGCCAATCAAGTTGACACATAGAACTAACCATTACAATCCACCTCCCTCAATTTGGCACTTGTAGCCATCTCTGCAAACCATACTTAGTATTCTAATAAAGACAACAGTGAAGTTATGCCTCTGTCATCTATCCTGTATACAACTGAAAATGCACTAACCCTTACCCCAGAGGAGGATGTAAAGTCCTTAGACAATGTTCACTTTTCTCCTTGATCCTGTAACTTAAATACTGTACATAAAGTTAAAAATATTTGAATACTATAATATGAAGTCAGTACAACTTCTTATGGTATATAAGGGGATAAGAAATGAAAGGAAAAGATTACTCACGCGCACACACACACACACACACTCAAAATAAAATAAAGAGGAAATACTCAGGACTATTACAGTCCTTGTTTCTGTAACTGGTCTTCCATGACCCACTCCATATTCCCTTTGCCTTCAGCAAGCACCTCAGTAAGCTGTGGTTCCTTACCTTTGAGATGACCCAAATATTCATTCCTGAAGAGTCTGAGCCTTTAGCAGTACTGACTGAATTGGGTTGTTGTAGCTTTCCATTGACCTTAGTCACAGGACATTGTAATACTAAGAGACACCCCTCTGTTGTGTAGTACAGCCCAGTTTTTCCTAAACTAAATCCTACTTCTGACTAAAATAGTTAAGAGTCAATATCTGTCGCTGCAGCTGGCAAAGTAACTACTTTCTTTGCCTGTTTATTCAGAGACTCTTAACTTCCAGTTCAATAAGATTGCTGTTGTGCTTCATGGTAGAAACACTCCTACTTTAGAATCCAAGACCTCTAGGCCCACACAGCATAGTCATGGGGACAGAAATAGATACTTTTGCTAATGGGTCTCCAGGTGTAACAGTGCATGGTGCCATTCCTGTTTCCACCCTCACCCGCCTGATTCCTGGCTATAGGAGAAACAACAACATCAGTTAAGTGCTGATTTGGAGCACAGCCTCCTGGAGAATTTTGCCCCCAACTCTGCAAGGTATTGCCACCCAGCTGTTATTGTAACTGGATCTTCAAAAAGCCATTCTCTCAAGCTAGCTGCTTTAAGATAGGAAGAAACAATGTGAGACCAGTGTATTCCACCAGCATGGGCCTGTTGCCACACTTCCTTTGCTGCAAAGTGAGTTCCTTGATCAGAAACAATTGCTGTGTTGAATACTGTGATGTGATAAGCCATTCTGAAGTTCATAGATAATAGTTTTGGCAATAGTATTGCATGCAGGGAGAGAAATCCATATTCAGAATAAGTGTCTACTTCATTGGGAACAAAATGCTGCCCATCCCATGATGGGTACAGGTCAGGATCATCATCCTGCCACCAGGTAGCTGGCTGTTCACTCCAGAGAATGGTTCCATATCAGGATCTCAGTGTTAATCTCTGATGCAGGCAGACTGGGCATTCCACAGTGCCTATAACCAAGTTGTCCTTTGGGAGTGGAAGCCCACAGTACTGGACCTATGTGTGACCTCCACCCTCTAGCAATAGTCACTTGACAGGACTGGCTTGGGAAAGAGGAAGACTGGTACCTAGAGAATGGTTCATTAAAATCCTCTGCTGAGGGCAGCCTTTGGTGACCATTCACACAGGATACACATTCTTTTTACATTTTTGCCCATGCATAGAACTCTGTCCATTTACCACTTCCCCAGTTCCCCTTGTCACCAATTTTCTAATCATGTTTTTTCTAAGTTGCCACCATCCAGCCAAACCATTAACCACAGGCTATGAATCAGTACACAGTAACACCTCTAGTGACTTCTTCCAAGCAAAATGAGCAACTAGATACACTGCTCAAAATTCTGCCCACTGGAAGGATTTTCTCTTCACTACTGTCCTTCATTCAGGGATGCCTCATACAGGGCTTACAATACACAACTGTCCATGCTTACATGGCCCCTGCATACCCTGAAAATGGAGTCTTTTCTTCCTCTGTTGACTGATTGTAGGAACTCCCTGTGAGGCCACAAGTGCAGGCTGGGAGAGTGAAGGCCACGTAGCAGGAGCCAGACCTGGGCTGGGGTATTGGGGCTACTTCATATAACTTACTTGTGCCTAAGGGCCTGCTTGGGCTTGATCATGTTTATACTGCCTCCATCTCATGATGAAGTGTTGCAGTGCAGCTTTATAATTTGGTGGGTTAGGTAACACCCAGTTGCTGATGGGCAGCTCAGGCCACATGATACCTTGGTGGCTCAGGGTTAAGTGTTCAGTTTCTACTAAGACACAGTAGCAGGCTGAGAGTTGTTTTCAAGATGAGTAGTTATTTGAAGAGATTGGCAAGGCTTCACTCCAAAATTCTAAGGGCTGCATTTCACCTGTAGGGGCCCATCAGATGCTCTGAACAGCATCCCTCTCTGTCACTACCACTCCAAGCACCTTTGGGTCTGCTGGACACATGGCCCAAGTGGCAGAGCACAGCAATCTGGACCTGCTGCAGAGCTTTCTCTTGTTCTGGACCCCACTCAAAATTAGCAGCTTTGTTGGGTCACTTAGTAAATGGGCTGGGGTAGCAAATAGGGAATACGCTGCCTATAAATCCAAAGAGGCATCCTAGGTACTGGGACACTTGCTATGGGAAGGGCCAGGTGCAGCAACTTATTCTTCACCTTAGAAGAGTTTCTCAACATGCCCTGCACCACTGGGCCCCTAAGAATTTCACTGAGATAGAAGAATTTTTGTTGGATTTATTTCACACCCTCTCACATGTAAACATCTTGCCAATATGTCTAGTATCCAATGAGCCTACTGCTCAATAGTTCCAATCAACATAATATACCAGTGTCATTGATCAGTGTGATATCTTGTGGAACAGAAAGTGATCAATTATGACAGGGCTGGAGAGCTGATGTACCTCAGAGGAAGGACAGTAAACATGTATTGCCAGCCTTGTCCACTGAAAGCAAAGGCGGTGGTGGTCTCTGTGAGCAGATATGGAGAAAAAATAATGGCATGGTCAATAGCTGCATACCACGTACCAGGCAATGTGTTAATTTGCTCAAGCAAAGAGACCACATCTGGTACAGCAGCTGCAATTAGAGTTAATATCTGGTTGAACTTAACAAAAATCTATGTCATTTTCCAAGCTCTATCTGTCTTCAGCACAGGCCAAACATGAGAGTTGAATGGGGATGTAATGGGACTGCATCCCTCCAGTCCTTTATGGTGACATTAATCTTTGCAGTGTCTCCGGGAATGTGGTATTGCTTTAGGTTTACTATTTTCCTGTGTGGAGGCAGTTCTAGTGGCTTCCTCTCAGCCTTTCCCACCATAATAACCCTCACTCTTCAGGCGAGGAACAAACAAGAGGATGGATTCTGCCAGCTGTTTAGTATGTGTATTTCCATTATCCACTCCTAGGGAAATAACCACAGGACAGGTTTGAGGACCCACTGGACCTACTGTGAGGCAGACTTGAGCTAAAACTCCACTGATCAGCTCACCTCCATAAGCCCCTACTCTGACTGGGGGACCATGGTGACATTTGGAGTCTCCTGCAGCCAGTGTCCATTCAGAGCCAGTGTCTAGTAGTTCCTAACAGCTCTTGATCATTTCCTTTTCCCTAGTGCATGGTTATCCTGATGCAAAGGTCCTTTTGGGGAGATCTGGGCGAAAGACTCACAGTATAAATTGTTAGCCCTATAATTGTGTCCTTCCTCAAGAAGACACAGCTCACCCTTCACTGAAGGAGTTTTGGGTCTCCAAACCCTCAGTCTGGGAATTGATATAGAAGTAATGACTCTAGTTGAACTTCAGAACTCTTCTGTTTTTACAGCTCAAGGCAGGATTTAGTAGATTTTCCTGCTGCTCCTCTGCTGGGGCTACTGCCATCCATAATCTTGCTACATGTCCATGCAAGTCAGTGTATTCTGACTGCTAACTGGACTCCACCATTCATCATGGCAACCATGGCCATTTTGTTTTTGGCAGTTAAGTGCCACCACATGCCTTCTGCCCACCCAGGATCCATGTCATGCCATTGCTTCAGGCTTCCTAATTCTGCACCATGCTTCTCACTGTAAGGTTTGGTCAATGTGGAAGAGTGACCACGGTGCTCTTCAAGGATTCTGAAGCTTTTCTCACAAATATGTTTCTCATAGTGGGTGTGGAAGGTGTGTCATCCTGGGATGGGTGAGCAGGTCTTATGTGACAGATACACTTAACACCCCAATATCCCTAAGCTTTAGGTGCCTTTCTCTACAATATATCAGGGCAGGTGGCATTTCAACCTAATTTGCTATTTGCCATCTTCTGGTCCATGTTTCAGCCATCCAACCAAACTGTTCAAGCCCTTTCTAATGCCATGAGCTGCAATATTAAAGCTAGGACCTCTGTTCAGTTGTCCCACATGAATAAGTTCAGCATTAACTTTATGTTTCTTTCACATTATCCCACACCTTTAATATCAATCCCCACACATATTCCTCAGATTTATTTCTGTATAAATTGGAAAAGTCATGCTGTTTCTGTCAGAGTGTAGCATACTTCCTCATCGGTCACACTTTGCACCTCACCCTTTGGGGCCTGCTCAAACTTAAGTCTAGTTAAAGGTCTAGAAGCAAAGAGAGGTGGATTCTGAGGATTAGCAGTGTCTTGCAAGGTGACTGCCTCAGGGGAAGCTATAATGGGCTCCTCAGTTAAAGGAGGGTTAACCTCCTCAGGACTGGAAGGGCTGCTTCTACTGGCATAAAATACATGGCAGAATTTAGGGGTTCAGTGTCCGAAGCTTCATCAGAATCCAACCATAAGTCCCCATTTCAATTTTCAAGATACCATTACTTTCCATTCAGTATCCTCACTTTAACAATGGAGATACTGTAAGGTTGGGCATTCAATCTGCACAGTAATTCAGCCACTCACAGGATGAAACTCTGGATTTAATGTTCTGAAATCTCAGCTCTGGGGCTACAGGGGATAAGGGTTTCTTTCAGGGCAGACATAGCCCTGTGTCACTTTAACTGGGAACTTGAAATCCAAAACTATTTGTCCAGCACAGTTAAGAGCAACTGGCCAATCTTATTACACTCCTGAGTTTGACAGAAATGTTCTAAGGTATCATATGCATCATCACCCAGAATCTTGCCTTTTAAAAATATTTTTTAGGAGTGTCCAGTGGTGATATTTTGTGTATCTCTGTTGGCACATTATACCATGGATGGTCACTATCCTCTTTACCACTGAAATGGCGTCATAGGGCTTTGAAAATGTCAGCTTAAAGAACCAATTCTAGAAAACAGAACCAACTCAGAAAAGTCATTTTCAAGATTCTTTTCCTCTAGCACCACTCTTGATACCAAAATCTCTGTCATTCAGGGTTCTCCAGAGAATTAGAACCAAAGGAATTGGCTCATATGTGGTGGGGACTGGCATGCTTGCAATCTTTTGAGCAGATCAGCAGGATGGAAGTCAGGGAGGAGTTGATGCTGCAGCCTTGAGGCAGAATTTCTTCCTTTCTAGAAAACCTCAATTTTTGTTCTTAAAAGCCCTCAGCTGACTGGATAACATCCACCTTCATTATGGAGGGTAACCTCCTTCATTTAGTGTCAAATAATTGTAAATGTTAAACACATCCATAAATACCTTCATGGCAACATTGTGCTAGCATTTGATCTAACAACTGGCCACTAGAGCCTAGACAAGTTGAGACCTGAAAGTATCTGCAACAGTTAATATCAGTGGAAAACTGATTAGGTGAACCATTACTAAAAATTTCCAAGGATAGTATTACTTAAATAAAAGTATGAAAGATGTTGCCAAGGCTGGTGCTTTATTTTCCAAGATTTCACAATGCCTATGATGATAACAGCTATTTCTTATTTATAGCTCTACACAGAGTCATCACTGAGTGATTTGGGAACTAGGGCTTAAAATTATTATGTGAAGCTACAAGTAAAGTAAAATGCATCCTGGGGGGCAGGGATATAAGTCACTTCGAATTTCTGATTATCGCTCAACTTGGTAACAAATCAGTACTTAGGAAGCAATGGGGAGGAAGCCATAAATATCCCAGGGCTTACAGAAAAGGATGGTGTCACTATTGGTTTCCACAAAAATCAAGCTATTTAAACCACCCAATACCTTAGAGAGACAGTGCTTCAAATATTTATATTAAGAAAATACAATGATCATTAAGAAGGATGCCCAAAGGGTTACTTGACAGATGCAAGGAAATTGTCCATTTCTCAGCCTAGACAGCTTCTTGTTCCCAGGTTAGAGCCCCTGGGCTCCCTCAGCACTCTCTGATTCCCTGATCTGGGCTTTCAAGATTCTCAGAGCTGGAAGTGAACATAGATAAGGCTCACAGCAAAATTGAACAGGTGGTAAAAAGATTTCCCATTATACTCACCCCTGTACATGGACAGCCTCCTCAATTATCAATACCCTCTTCAGATGGTCCTTTTGTTATAACTGATGAACCTACACAGACACATCGAAATCACCCAAAGTCCATAGTTTACACAAAGGTTCACTCTTGATGCTTTACATTCTATGGATATAGACAAATGTATAGACATGTATCTACCATACAAAATAGTTTCACTGCCCTGAAAATCCTCTGTGCTCCACTTACTCATTTCTCCTCTCCCAATCCATGGCAACCACTGATTCTTCTACTGTCTCCATGGTTTTGCTTTTTTCAGAATGTCATATAGTTGGAATCATATACTATGTGACATTTTCAGACTGGCTTCTTTACTTAGTAATATACATTTCATGTTCCTCTGTGTCTTTCTATGGCTTGATAGCTCATTTTAGAATAAGATTTCATTGTATGGATGTACCGCAGTTTTTATCCATTCACCTACTGAGGGATTCTAGGTTGCTTCCAAGTTTTGGCAATTACAAATGAAGCTGCTGTAAACACCATGTGCAGGTTTTATGTGGACATAAGTTTTCAACTCATTTGGGTAAATACCAAAGGGTGCAATTGCTGGATCATATGGTAAGAACATGTTTAGTTTTGTAAACTGTCAAAACTGTCTTTCAAAGTGGCTGTGCCATTATATATACATACCACATCTTCTTTATCCTTTCATGTTTCAATGAACACTTGGGCTGCTTCCATAATTTGACTATTGTAAATAATTTGCAATAATGTATAGAATTATTGAATCACTGTTTGTATACCTGAAACTCATATAACATTATATTGGAATTAAAATTTAAAATTTAATAAAATTAAAAATAGAGAACAAACAAAAACAAAGTGAGCTGGACCATTTTACATTCCCACCAAGCCATCAGTGAGAGTTTGTTGCTCCACATCTCACCAGCATCTGGTGTCATCAATGTTTTGGATTTTCACTTTTTTAATAGATATGTAGTAGCATCCTGTTATCATTTTAATTTACAATACCATGATGACATAGGATGTTGAACATATCTTCATATGTTTATTCACCTTCTATATATTTTCTTTGGTGAAGTGGTCAGATATTTAGCCCACATTTTAATCAGGTTACTTGTTTTTTTACTGTTGAGTTTTAAGAGTTCTTTGTATATTTTAGATCACATCCCTTTATCGTAATGTGATTATCACATTACAGCGCATATCTTTTGCAAATATTTTCTCACAATTTCTGGCTTCTATTCTCATTCTCTTCACAGTGACTTTTGCAGAGCAGAAGTTTTTAATTTTAATTAAGTTCACTTTCTCAATTATTTCTTGCATGAATCATGCCTTGGGTGTTGTATTGAAAAAGTCATCACCAAACAGAAGGTCATCTTAACTTTCTCCTATGTTATCTTCTAGTTCTATAGTTTTGTCCTTCACATGTAAGTCTATAATCCATTTTGAGTTAATTTTTCTGAAGAGCATGATGTTGTGTCTGGATTATTATTATTTTCTTCAGGCACACGGATGTCCTGTTGCTCCAGCACCATAGGTTGAAAAGGCCATCTTTTCTCCATTGTACTGCATTTGCTACTTTTCAGAGGTCAGTGAGCTATATTTAGATGGATCTATTTCGGGACTCTGTATTCTGTTCCACTGATCTCTTTGTTCTCTTGCCAACAATTTATCTTGATTATTATAGCTTTATAGTAAGTCTTGACATTGGTAGTATCAGTCCTCCAACAATTTTTTTCTTCAGTATTGTGTTGGTTATTCTGGATCTTTTGCTTCTTTATATAAACTTTAGAACTAGTTTGTCAATATGCACAAAATAACTTGCTGGAATATTGATAAGGATTGTGTTGAATCTATATGTGAAGTTGGAAAGAATTGACATCTTGACAATATTGAGTTTTCATATTTGTGAACATGGATATATCTCCAATTATTTAGTTATTTTTTTATTTCATTTATCAAAATTTTGTAGTTGTACTCATAGACCTTGTACATATTTTGTTAGATTTATACCTAAGTATTTCACTTTGGTGGGTGCTACTGTAAATACATGGTGTTTTTAATTTAAAATTTCAGTTGTTCAGTGCTGGTATATAGGAAAGGGATTAACTTAGGATCCTGCAAACCTGCTATAATGCATCTTAGTTTCAGGAGTTTTTCTGTCCATTCCTTCGATTTTTCATGTCATCTGTGAACAAAGATAGTTTTATTACTTTCTTCTCAGACCATTTCCGGGTCTCATCTTACTGCATTAGCTTGGACTTCCAGTTTGATGTGGAAGAGGATGGTAAGATGCTTTGTTCCTGATCTTAGCAGAAATGTTTCTAGTAATATAATGCCTAAAGCATATTTTAGTAAATATTCTTTTTTCAGGTTGAGTGAAGTCCCATCTATTCATAGTTTTCTAAGACTTTTAATCCTGATGGGTATTGGGTTTTGTCAAATGTTTTTTTTTTCCTCCATCTATTAATATGATCATGTGATTTTTTTTCTTTAGCCTGTCGATGTGATGGATTGCATTAATTGATGTTTTTAAGTATATTTATTTATTTTGAGAGAGAAAGAAAGAAAGAGAGAGAGGAAGGGATGGAGAGAGGGAAGGAGGAAGGAGAGAAAGAGAGAGAGAAAAAACCAGCAGGGAAGGGTCAGAGAGTGGCGGGGGGGGGGGGGAGACAGAGGATCCAAAGCAGGCTCTATGCTGACAGCAGAGAGCCTGATGCAAGGCTCAAACTCATGAGCCATGAGATCATGACCTGAGCTGAAATCAGATGCTTAGCTGACTGAGCCACCCAGGCATCCTGCATTAATTGATTTTTTAATGTTGAGCCAGCCTTGCATACCTGGGATAAATCCCACTTGGTCATGATATATAATTCTTTTTATACCTTGTTATATTCTATTTACTAATATTTTGTTGAGAATTTTTATGTTAGTGATCTTGAAAAACATTTGTCTATACTTTTTCTTGTATATTTTTAAATCTAGTTTTGTTATTTGGATAGTGCTGGTCTTGAAGTATAGGAAAATATTCCCTTGGGAAATAGCCCCTCTACTTCTATCTTCTGGAAGAAATGGTAGAAAATTGAAATAGTTCTTCCTTAAATGTTTGGTGAAATTCACCAATGAACCCATCTGGGCTGGTACTTTCTGTTTTGGAAGGTTACCAATTAATGATTCAATTACTTTAATAGTTATAGGCCTATTCAGATTGTCTGTTTCTTCTTGGGTAAGTTTTGGCATATCGTATCTTTTAAGGAATTGGTTCATTTCATCCAGCTTATCAAATTTGTAAGCATAAAAGTATTCATAATTTTTTCTTATTACTTTTTAATGTCCACAGGATATGTAGTAATATCACCTCTTTCATTTCTGATGTTGATATTTTGTGTCTTTTCTTTCTTATTTTTCTCATCCAGGGGCTAATCAATTTCCTATTTTCAATTTCACTGATTACTGCTCTATTTTTTTAATATTTCTTTTCTTCTGCCTACTTTGAATTCAATTTGTCTTCTTTTTCTGCTTTCCTAAAGTGGAAGCTTAGATTATTGATTTTATTTTTATTTTATTTATTCTTATCTCTTGAGAGAGAGAGAGAGAGCATGTGCACACTTGCATGTGTGCAAGCAGGTAAGGGGAAAAGGGAGATGAAGGGAAAGAACCTTAAGCAGGCTCCACACTCAGCACAGAGACCAACATGGGGCTTGATCTCCTGAGCATGAGATCATGATCTGAGCCAAAATCAAGAGTCAGGTGTTTATTTTTTTATTTATTTATTTATTTATTTATTTTTTAATAATAGTTTATTGTCAAATTAGTTTCCATATAACACCACGTGCTTCTCCCCACAAGTGCCCCCCACCATGACCATCCCCCCTTCCTTCCTCCCCCTCCCCCCTCAGTCCATGGTTCGTCTCCAGTATTCAATAGTCTCCCTTGATCCGTGTCCCTCACTCATCCCCGCTCTCCTTCCCCCTTCCTCTCCCCATGGTCCCCTGCCAGGCCTGTCCTGTTAGACCTATGAATGCAAACATATGGTATCTATCCTTCTCTGCCTGACTTATCT
>PISW01011959.1:13500-36268 GCA_004023785.1 Mungos mungo
AGCACATGTACCCCAATGTTCATAGCGGCACTTTCTACAATAGCCAAATCATGGAAAGAACCTAAATGTCCATCAACTGATGAATGGATCAAGAAGATGTGGTATATATATACAATGGAGTACTATATGGCAATGAGAAAGAATGATATATGGCCATTTGTAGGAAAGTGGATGGACCTTGAGGGTGTCATGCTAAGAGTCAGGTGTTTAAACCACTGACTGAGCCACCTAGGTGTTCCCAGATTTTAGATCTTCTTTTCTAATATATGCAATCAGTACTATAAATTTTCTTCTAAGCCCAGCTGTCACTAAATCCCACAAATTTTTATAAGTTGTACTTTTATTTTTATTTAATCAAAATATTTTTAAATTTCTCTTGAGATTTCTTCTTTGAACCATGTGTTATTTAGAAGTGAGTTGCTTAATCTCCAAGGATTTGTGGATTTTCCAGTTATCTTTCTGTTATTAATTTCTACTTTATTTTCATTGTGGTCTGAGAGAAGACATTGTATGATTTTTATTTTAAGTTTATTCAGGTGTGTTTTATAGCCCAGAATGTGATCTATTTTGGTGAATGTTCCATGTGAACTTACAAAGAATGTGTATTATGCTGTTGTTGGATGAAGTAATCTATAGATATCCATTAGATCCAGTTGATGGATGGTGGTGTTGAATTCAACTACGTCCTTTCTGATTTTCTGCATGCTAGGTCTGTCAGTTACTGATAGGCAGGTGCTGAAGTTTCCAATTAAAGACTTTTCAAAATATAGATTAAACAAATGCAGATCACAAAATAATCCTCATGCAGTGGGGCTCCCAACACGTTAGACATTTATTTATCCCAAAATTGTTTGGTGAGTACTGTATCTCAGGCGTGTTTCTGGGCATCAGGGCCCAGTGGTGAACAACACAGGCAAGGTCATTGCCCTGCTAAAGTTGACACTGGGGTGGGGTAAAGACAAACATGTAAGCAAAGAATTAACAAATATCCTTACAGGTCCTTTAAGCAGAATGATGAGAAATACACAGGGCAGCAGGGGAGGGGTATGGTGTTTTAGATAGAAGCTTACATTAAGAAAGGAAGCAGCCAGGCAAGGGAGAAGAGTGTGTTTAGACCAGGAAACTGCAAGAGCCAGGGCCCTGAGGACAATGAGTGTGGCATATTTAAAGAAGGCCAGAAAGATTAATGTGACCAGAACCAGGTGAATGGGAGTAACAGTGGTACAGGAGATCAGTATGCAGGCTATCTAAGGAGACCTCATGAGCCACAGTGGGGAGACTGGGTCCTAATGGAAATATAGGAGTGAGTACTTTGGTGATTTTGAACTTGAGAGGGATAGGATCTTATGTATGCTTTTAGAAAGATCAGTGGGTCCGCTGGGGGAGGCAGGCAGTGATGCAAGTAGGTAAAGGTCTCAGAAAAAGATGAAGGCAGTGTGGAACAGGATAGGCTCTTTTTGTTCTGGTATGGGATGTGAGTAAGTACATTACTGGTAAAGATAGGGAAAAGGGAGGTTACAAGGTAACTGACTTGACCATAGAGACAAGAAAGTTATTCTGTAATGAAGGCAAGGCTAGAATTTTTTCTACAAAAGTTATTTAGAAACTTATTCCTCTCTCTGTGTGTGTGTGTGTGTGTGTGTGTGTGTGTGTGTGTGTGCATGAATGCTCATTTTCAGTAAGTGAGGGAGAGAAGTCTGGGTATTTCAAGATTAGACAGGGAACTCTTACCCACTACTGGTGGAAACATAAAATGGTACCCAGCCATTCTATCCCTAGATAGCTACTCAGGAGAAATGGAAACACAGGCTTTTACAGACTCCTACATGAATAGCAGCTTTATTTTTAACAACTCCAAACTGGAATCAACCTGAATGTCAATCAACTACTGAATAGATGAACAACCTGGTGCAGCCATACAATGGGATATTAAATCAGCAATAAAAAGAAATGAGCTATTGATACACACAGTAATATAGATGAATCACAAGATCATTAAAGAAGCAAGATAGAAAAAAACACATATTGGATCATTTCATTTATATAAAAGTTTACAAAATGCAAACTAATCTATAGTGACAAAAGCAGATGAGTGGTCTCCTGGAGTCAGGGGCTAAGCAAGCAAAGGACTAGAGAGGGGCATGAGCAAACATTTAGGAATAATGGGAGTACATGTTACACTGATTTTGGTGATGTTTCACAGGTTTATGTATATGTCAAAATTTATCCAGTTTATTAAAAAAGAGTTAAGACAGCACTCCATTTAAAAAAAGAACTTGTGTATTTTTGTTAAGGTACACATTTTAGAGCTGGGAAAGTGAGCATGATTTTCATATCTGTTTGAGAAACAGTGTGTCTACTATGATATATCATGTCCTTTGCTCATCTGGCCATTATACAGTGTGTCTTTGTATCCATCATGTGATAGAACAAATCCAAAACATGAGCATTCTAAACAGCAGATCATTTCTTGTGCAAACCTTGTCTGCTTTGCCATTTGGCTAGAGTTACTAATCCAGGTCCCCCCAGTCTCAGGACTCAGGCTGAGATCTGCCACCACTGCCGTTGTTGGCTGCTAGAAGAAGGAAAGAGACTCCTGGAAGGTTTCCCACAAGCAATTAAATGTTTCAGCCCAGAAGTGACACGAATCACATTTGCTCACAAATTTTCCCACAACTCATTGCTCAGAACTAGATGCCTGGCCCCACCCAATCTCAAAGGGACCAGGAAGGAAAATGTTAACACTTGCCTGGAAAGCAGAGAGTGCAAACGATTACCTCACAGAATAACAAAGAAGCAGAATTCAGAACTGTTTCTTCTGGTGACAGAACCCTCTATGGCTGTGATACTGGAACTTCCTTCCCTCTTCGTGGTGGTCTCCTGAGCTACCAGATGCATGGAACTTTCAAGACGGTTGGCTGGGGCTCTAGCAGTTGTTTATGTGTGAATTTGGGGACAGGCACTTGTCCACTGTGACTAAAGACAGTTTCATTTGTGTTTCCATGGAGTATCTGAACCTAGACAACAAGGGTTCTAAAAACATTTTCCTAAAGTTTAAGCATCAAAATCAACCACTAAGCAGATATATCAATTATTCTGCTAGGTGAACTTACTTTTAATGCTGATCATCTTAAAATTAGAAAATCTCATTTTAGGTGATTATTGTGGCTGAGGCCTTGCTGTCAATAGGCAATCTCTAGAACTATATTCTAGTTAGTGAAGGCAAATCCTTCTCACACATTAGTTTTCCTGTCTCGTCTGGCATGGAAGGGCCATGTTTAACAGGCTAATGATATCTCCTCATCAAAGAATGCAGGGACCTTACCACAAAAAAGCAAAATGAGATTCCTTTGGGATGACTTACTTCCTCATCAGTGAATGGAGGATTTGAAAGGGAACCCTGCAAAGCCCTCTTCAGCTCCAAGGGTAGGAGCTGTGAACCCAGAAATGTGTTTGTAATTGACTCTCACCCAGTCCCACCCCATCTGTAAGATCACTTTTTTCAGAACTTTGCTGTATCTCCACAAGAAATCCCTGGAAAACACCTTATCAATCTGTGGCTCCAGAATTCACTTTTCCTTATTACAAATCTGGGGAGACACTGTCGACCTTTAGTGCAGTTGCCCTTGGTTCATTCATTTATTATTTCATCCATTGACAACAAAATACTTGTGGAGTTATGCTGCCATGAGCCCTGGCTCAGTGCTCCAGGCCCAGAGCTGAACAAGGTGGTCTAGAGCAGACATACCTTTGCACAGGCAGCCTCACCGAACTGTGCGGACTGATCTGATAGTACACGCACGGGCACCATGGAAACCCAGAGCAGAGCCCCCATTGGCAGGGCAGAGGGAAGACATGTAGGCAAAACGCCTGGAAGATGAGGCTCTGAGCTGTCTCCCCTGCTCCTTAGGCTACAGCTTAGGAACACCATTTGCAGAGAAATCTTTATTCTAAATAAGGAGAAGCTCAGAGTAAGTAAAGGATGCTATCCCACTCCTCTTTGCTGATTACAATAAAACACTTGAGGTGGGGTAGCAACAACATCCATCCTAGGATTAGCCTGTGTGGTGCTTGGACACTGGTGCTGTGGAACTTTGTGGGGGTAGGGCTGCTTTCTGAGTCATCTGCTCCAGGACACATGCTGGGATGGGGCTGAGGGCCTTCTTTTTCCACAGACAACTCCTGCCCCGCTACATCTCAACCTCTACATCCACAATAGGAAACAGTGCCCAGAGTTAAATCAGAAGATAAACTAACCCACAGCACATGGTTAATTTAGTCCTGACCTGCTTGAAGCACTTCTTACTAAACTGTTCCCACAGTCTCCTTTGCTAAGACTTCTCAGCCACAGGTGAAGTAGAAGCTTGGCAGCTCTCCAGAAAGTAGGCTTGTGTGGACAGCAAGTTGTGTAATTTGGTCTAGGAGGTGATCCCTTTTCTTCCTGAGACCAGTAATTCAGGCAAGAGCATAGTGGTGGGCCCCAGGGCAGGTGGACCTGTCGAACTGAGTTCACCCGCATTCTGACACCTCAGCTTCTCCCAGATTTCCCTTTCTAATCATTTTAGTGTGATAATAACAGCCACACATGACCTCATGATGGTGGCTCCTTAGAGGAAGTTAGGACTTTTGCCAACTGAAGACTGGACACAGATGAGAGCCTAGATCTGGGCCCCTGCTCAAGTAGGTGCTGCCTGGACAGGGCCTCGCTGCTCCCCATGCATGGGGTGGTGGTGGGGCGGTGGTGGGGAGGGAGCAGGAGAGGACCCCTGCCAGAAGGCCTCTGAGCCCTTCCTCACCTGCATCTCTGAGGGTGGTCCTGGCGGGATGTGAATCTTGCATTTCCTGGAAGCAGTCTGTCTCAAGAAGCACACAGATAAAGGAAGGAAATTAGATCATCCTGTAGAGGTAACCTGTCAGGGCCCGCATGCTGTCACCTGCGGTCAGTGCTAATGGCAGTAATACTTTGACTCATAACTGAGCTGCAGAAATCCTGCGTCCCCTTGATGAAGCCTGCTGCTCCTTCCACACATAACTGCCCATCCTACTGCTGCCTTTCAGGCTGGGCAAAGTGATTCCTGTCCCTCTATTTTGCTTAAAAGCAATTCAGAAAGCACCTGAGATTGGCATACCTGAGTAAATAATAAAGAGTCTCATCTTTCTTGTTCCATTCCAGAAATCTTTCAGATTTTACAGAGATTTCATCCAAATTCATTTTATGTAATCTAATAATTTTGGGAGTTCTGTAATGGTTCTATAGAAAATGGGCCAGAAGCCTGTTGGAAACCCAATGTGAGGCAAAGCTGTCCTAACAGGACGAAACCGTAGCACAGCCTAGATGCCCTAGAGCAAGCAGGGCTGTTCCAGTTTCCAATACCTGCCCATCTGCCTTTGTGCCTGATTTCTTTTGAAGCAATTTTAAACAACGGAATGTGATGTTGTAAATTCTACTGAGTTAAGGGGCCCTTCCTACATCTCCGAGAAGATTATGGCATTGGATAAGGTGTCAAAGGCTCAGGGTCACACGTTGCTGCAGTTTCTCAGGTGCTGAGTCCAGAAGAATCTGTAAAGAACTGCAACCTCAGCATTGTCACCCTCCCTCATTTAACTATATTAAACCAGTGAACTCCACGTCCACTCTGCAATAGTTTTCCTCAGGAGAACGGCTGTTTGCCTAGAAATATGAGTGCCACCCAGAGGTCTGGGCTGGTCTCCGTTCTGCATTGAGGCTCCCCCAAGGACTTAGAGGTGAGACTTGGCCCTGCCTGTGCCGGGGCTTCCCCTTTGGCCATGAGAGCAGCTGTTCACTGGGCTGCTCAAGTGTAGGCTGGCTCCACATTCAGGATACGGGGTGCTCTGGAGACATCACCAGCATTTAGCACTGGCTATGGGGTGAATATGATGAGTTTGTGCCCGTGTGGTTCTTTGTAGGGGGAGGCAAAAGCAGTGACTACAGGGACCAAAGAGGGGCTTAAACATCAGACATGTGACAGAGCAGAGTGCAGGAGAGAGAAATAAACTCTTCTCAAAGTGCTCATCATCAGACTTTAAGAGGGGAGATGTTTTCTAAATGGAGCCTAAAAGCATGAATAGGGCTCGTGGTTGGGGGCGGAGGGGAGTGCCCATGTCCTGCGGCAGCTGTGGGGCCTGTCTAAGCACCCTCTGCCTCACATGCTCTCCCCCACCATGGCCCCCATTTACTGCTGAGCCTGCCCCTGGGTGAGCTGGAGTGAGCCTGTCCGAGAGGCTCCCACATGGCATACGGGCCTCCTTGTCCCCCTGCAGTCCCTCTTCTGCTGTCTCCTACCTGCTCTCTTGTGCTGCTCCCTCTCATCAGCAGAGTTGTCCTCACTCCTAGAGTGATATGCCCCCACACATGAATGCAGCCCCCACTTAGGGTCAGAAAGTCAACTTAGATATTCTCTTTTCCTCAAAGGTGCTGGAGACCACGGTCATGGAGTGGGCTGTGGCACTGGTAGAAACTTTCCATGCCTCTCTCTGGCCTCATCGCCTTGGCTTTGGGGTCGTGACTTGCACTTTGAGACATAGAATGAGAGGCTGGGGGTGATATTTTTCAGAGCTGGCAGGTGTTCAGAAGGTACAGGTGCAAGGGAGGTCTGCTGCACAATTGCACAAGAACACATGCATGTACACACACGGGTGCAGGCCCGTGGCCACTCCCTGGGAAGGTGGGTGTGGGTCTGGCTCTCTGTCGCTGCTCATTTGTAATAAGAGATTGAATTATGAGTTTGATAGTATGGGTCAAGCCAGTTGAGGAAAGAAAGCCCTTGGGCTTCTGTGTGCTCTTTGGGATACAAACATGCTCTGACCACTTCCTTCCACTATGGATGTAAATATGGGCATGAACAAGACCAGGGCACGTTCCTCTGAGGACACCTGGCAGTAATGGGGTTACAGTCAGAAGAGCACCAAGGCTCACAGCCACACACACGTGTGTGTGTGTGTGTGTGTGTGTGTGTGTGTGTGTGTGTGTATTATCTTCAGAACGATGGGCCACCTGCTGGGAGGAAGCCACACATGGAAGCCAGGAGGTGAGGAAGCTTCGTGTTGGCTTTCTCTGGGCAGCATCAGGGCCAGGCCCTGTCCACTGTCCAAAATGCTACAGATACTTCTTTGCATCACAGCAACCTGGGGACAGGACTGATGGTTCTGGAGGTCTGCCATCCCTAATCCTTTAAGATGGGAGCATAAATGTGCCACACTCACTGGAGTGAGGCTGGAGAATTTAGCAATCTTCCAAGAGCCAGCCCCAGCCTGCCCACTTCAGCACCAAGAGGGGCCCACTTCAGCAATCTCCTCCCCAGATCACAGAAGCTGAAATAGTACCTTTCAGTGTTATCTATGGATCTTCAAGTGCTTGTGGGTCATCCTGTCTACCAAACACACTCTTCATCATCCCTCCACCTCCTAGCTCCCCAAAGCAAACCCACACAAAGTGGCAGCTGGCCCTGCTTTCCCTCAAGAGCTGGTCCAAGTTCAGTTCCTGAAGCTGCCTGGATCCCAGAGCCAAAGTGAGGAAAGGAGTATGATGCTGAGTGGCAGCCAGGGTACAGCCAGCCCACAGCCAGCATCTGCATTCATTCTACCACAATGGCCATCAGCAAGGGACAGACCCTTAGGGAGAGCCTGTCACCTGCCATATCAACCAAGGTTTTGCAGCCTTCACATTCTTTGGGCCAGACAATTCTTTACTGTGGGGAATTGCATGTGCATTGTGGGGTGTTGAGCAACACCCCCAGTTTCTACCCACTAGATCCCAGTAGCATGTTGTGCCCTACTTGTAACAACCAGAAATAGCACCACCACCACCACCACCCCCGCCCATCCCTGGGGGAGCAGAATCTCTCCTAGTTGAGAACCACTGGGATAAAAACTAGCTGAGTGTCTAGAACCATGAATCAAGTGTTTGGACTCCTGCAGCCTAGGCCTGGATTTGCCCCTTGGTTATGTTGATATTGCCTTGGCAACTCATTATCTTTCCAAATCTTCAGAATCCTTTATTTTCAAAAGAGCCCTACACCTACCAAAAACATTACTGCAGTAAAATTTAGCTTATTAGAACTTATTTGTCATGCTTAACTGAAACTTATGCCTGATGATAAAGTTTCCAGTAAACAGGATGAATTCATTCTGGATATCTGTACAACCTTGTACCTGTGGTCATCAATACTATGCTGTACACAGTTCTGGATACTTAAAAATTTGTTAAGAAGGTACAGTGTTAAGTGTTATTATCAAAACAAATTTAAGTTTTAAAAAATTTGTTAAGAGGATACAGTGTTATCATCAAAATAAAATTAAGTTTTTAAAAATGTAGTTTATTAGCATAGTTAAGGCTCAAGAATATCCTAGCCTAGTTGAGAAGCCTATTGCTTCCTTTCCTTTGCCAGTGTCAGACCTGCTAACATCATGCAATGTGACATTCTTCGGGGACACTAGGGGTGCTGGCACCTCATATCACATGCATGTGAAGATCATGTCCATGCAAGCCTTTAATTGTGGCACAACCCCAAGATGAGATACCCAAACTCACACCACCTTACACTCTTCAAACAGGTCATACAGTGAGATATGATATACAACATATTTGAACTTTCTTGTCAAGCTGGGCTCTACTGTGTCAAGGACTAAGAGCTACTGGTTTTTCAAATGCTCTCTTAAAGTGCCATTGGCCTCTCCATGAGCCTCAACAGGTGATTATGAAGATATTGACCCTGAATGATCATAACCTTGGGGAAAACTGGAAATTTTTGAAGCTTACACTTCCTTCCCCCTGAGCCCTCTGGTTGCATAAATCTTACATCAGATGGTGACAGTTAGGAAATGAAAACAACCTTCACCTGCAAAGACCATGTCATATCTGCCTTCCAAAGAAGAAATGGCAAGCCATATGCAGTCAGCTGCATGTCACCCAATCCTGAAGTCCCTAAAAGGAGAGCAATAGATCACCCAGTCTTCTCCCAGCCAGACATGCATGAATAGGAAAGAGCTACCCACTACTTGAGGGGTTTCCCAGAAGAAGATGGGGAATTGGAAGTGATTAGTTCATAGCCCCATAGAATCCTCTCTTCAGTGTAGACCTGCACAAAGGAGATATCTCTCCTGCTACAAGGTCCCTGCATGTCTGCCTCCTCACACCCCCCACCCAGGTAATGAAATATTACTTGAGTGATTTTAAGACTCAGAAAGGCCCTTGGGGAAAAGGTCCCCTGAGCATCTTGTCCACTGACAGTGACAAAAGGGCCCACCGAGGGCTCTAAGCTAGCTGAGCAGTGTCTTTACAAAGGGAAACAAGCTGCCAGGTTGGAGGCAGAATTTGGGGCAAGCAATTTAAATGCTTTTATGCCCTCACAATCTTGTTAAGCTTACCTTCCATCTCTTTTTTTATTTATTTTCTCTTTCTTGGCTCCTGTAAAGTCATCTGTCTACTTAATACACTCACACTTGTATGAATTGGATTCCATGGGCTGTCTAAAAAAATGCATCCTCTGGGTAAAGCCCTTCTACCCCAATTCCCAGTTATGCTTGGAAATTAGGACTTCTGAACACCCCATCTTGTTGGTTTTTATGACCCTGCTATTTTGTTTGACTGTATTAGGTTATCTAGAGCTCTTGATATTTCCAGGAAAATAGTTCAGATCTTGGCATCTTTCCTGAAAGAATTCTCCTCATCTATTACTTGGATGCTTGGTTAGCCTTCAATTGTACATGTTTCCTATACTTCTGTAACATTTTCCAAAGAAATCTGTTGGGATGTGTTTTAGTCTTTTCATCCCATACTTGTTTATCACAAATGCAGTGTGAGTGTGTGTGTGTGTGTGTGTGTGTGTGTGTGTGTGTGTTTCTGAAGCTCACATGTGAGATATTTATACCCAACGATAGCAGTGCCAACAGTTTTATTGTGTAGACATGGTCTGGACTAGGAATTCTCATGACAGGTCAAAGTGAAATCTGCCCCAGTTACTCTTGCTCTATAGCAAATCACCCCAAAACTTCATGATGTAAAACAACACTTTGATATGTTTGTCTCATGTTCCATGGGTCAGGACCTTGGGCAGAGCACACCCACAAGGCTGTCTCTACTCCCCCACATCTGGGGCATTAGCTGAGTGTATGAAGGTTATGAAGGTTGTACTGACTGGGACCAGAGTCACCCGCAGGCCTGCTCACTCACATGTTTGGCAGTTGATGCTGGCAGTTGGCTGGAACCTCCGTTGGGCTGTTCTTCAAACACCAGCTGTGACCCGCCCCCCCCCATGGTCTCTGAACATGGGAGAGCTATGGCTTCCTTGCAGCATGGTGGCTGGGTTCGAAGAATGCATAGCATCTTCATGTCTTGGATCACAAGTGACTTTTCCAGTGTGCTCTATCAGTGGAGGCTATCACAAGGTCTCCAGCACTCCTACCACTTTAACAAGGGGAGTACCAAAGTCATTTTGCAAGGAAGGTGGGTGGGAAGAGAGACAGTGTTGTGGTTATATTTGCAAAAGTCAATATGTCACATCACCCAAGATCTAACTCTGTGACCTCTTACTCTTTCCTTGTGTTCAGCTGGAAAATTACATGTCTGTTATAGCTACCTCTGGTTCAGTAATTTTTTTAAAATGTTTATTTGCTTTTGAAAAAGAACAAGCAGGGGAGGGGCAGAGAGAGGGAGACAGAAGATCCAAAGTGGGCCAGACTGACTGCAACAAGCCCAATGTGGGGCTTGAAGTCCCAAATTACAAGATCATAACCTGAGCTAAAGTTGGACACTTAGCTGACTGAGCCACCCAGGTGCCCCCCGACTACTTTTAAATTAAGTGCAAAAATAAATTCTGTTGAATGTGTCACCCCAGTCAGGATGAGCACTGGGAGTTACATGGAAACCAACTTGACAATAAGCTATAAAATAAAAAAAATATGTCATCCCATAGAGTATTGCTTTCCAGCTCCCACTGATGTCACTGGCAGAGGAGGCAGTGGCCTGGGGTGCTGGGAGTCCTCCTACCAAACTCTACAGTCCCATCCCAGCCTGCCACCCGTCAGTGCTGGGCACCTACATGCACCCCCCTGCTTCCTCATTTTTCAGCTAAAATAGACCATCAGTTTCTTAACATTATGGAGATGGGCATGGACTGCTTTGAGAACCTGACAGCACCCATAGCTTGGGGCCAAGCATGTCATCACAACCTATAGGAATGGTGACTTCAACATTGCTACCTGTGAAGACCATTGCTTTAGATGAAAAGACTAGATCCTGCACTGTCTTTGGCTGAGACACAATATTTTCTTTTCCAACATAGTAAAAAGCAGCTATGGAGTGACACACCTAAGGATCATTCATACCAAGACTTATTCTTTTTTTTTTTAATAGTTTATTGTCAAATTGGTTTCCATATAACACCCAGTGCTCTTCCCCACAAGTGCCCTCCTCCATTACCACCACCCACCATCCTCCTCCCCCTTCAACCCTCAGTGCATTTTCAGTATTCAATAGTCTCTCATGTTTTGTGTCCCTCTCTCTCCGCAACTCTCTTTCCCCCTTCCCCTCCCCATGGTCCTCCGTTAGGTTTCTCCTGTTAGACCTATGAGTGCAAACATATGGTATCTACCAAGACTTATTCTTGCAGAAAGAAGGCAGTGTGTCCATTATCTACATGGCACCAAACATCCTTGTAGTAACCATATCAACAGTGATGGTGATAGTGACCACAGGCAAACTTGCATCTCTCAGGCATAAGGCATCTAGCATATATTTCATTTGGTCTGTGGTAAGTACTACTGTTACCCCATTTCGAGACACAGAAAATTTAAGTCACTTGTTCGAGTGTTTATGGCTGAAAGGTAGTAGGAGCTGGAGTAGAGCCAGGTAGTCTACGTTCTGCTCTAGCTGCCATGCTGCCTTGTCTATATATTCCCCTTCTTTTTCCATAGTCTTACTCTGGTATCTTAGCCTCAGAATGAGCATCCCAGTGCCATATGACCCGTCATTTCTCAGTGTACACCCAGCAAGCCTACTGCATGTTTTCCAAGCCATGCATGTCCCTCATTCACTCAGCACCCACTGTTGGTGGGCTGCACCTGCCCAGGGTGCCATGACCCTGGCTTTACCTGTGTGGAGTGACAGTGTCATGGGACCACACTGAAAAAGGTGGATGTGAGGCTGCCACAGCCCACCAGGCTCTGATCCTGCTTGTTCAGCACCTTAGTGGAGCTGAGCCTGGGACCCTGGGGAAGGCTTCGGTGTACGTGAGACTAAGAGGAAAGAGAAAAACAAGTAGAGGAATTGGAGATGCCACCACTCTGTCCCTGTGATGTGACTCAGCTGACCCACCCAGATCTGCTGTATTAGATCTAATATCTATTAGACCCAATATCTGTTACGCAGTTGGTTTCACTATGTGAGGCTGATGCATGGAGCTTCAGGACCTGTGGGGCAGTTCAGGCCAATTCATCCTTGGAGGTGCATTCAGGGGCAGTACATAAAGACTGGTTATCAGCAGACACTGACTAATGCTCCAGAACTTTAGCCAGACCCTGATATCTAGGGCAGATCAGGGATGGGATGGCCCAGGCCAGAGGCTGTGGTGATACCAAGAATGAAGGAACAATAAACCCTCCCTCCATTCACTCATTCACCAACTGCAGTGGGAATAGCAAGTGGTATTTCAGGTAGAGTAGGCCTGTGATTCAACATGGAAACCTGTATCCAAAGTCTAATCCCACCCACTTCATCTCTCTGAACTTTAATTTCCTAATCTGTAAATGAGGTGACTATGACCCTTACACAGCTATTGTTTAGGGACTGTTTTAGACTGAATGTTTATGTCCCTCCAAAATTCATAAGTTGAAGCACTAACCCCCAGTGGTAGGTGGGGCCCCTGGTGAGTAAGTGGGATTAGACAAGGTGGCCCTAGAAGAAAACAGATCTCTCTCTCCACATGCATGCCTGAGGAAAGGCCACATGAGACCATGAGAGGAGGCGCAGTAACAAGCCAGGAAGGGAATCCTCACCATGATGGCAGTCTGACCTTGGGCTTCCAGCTTTCAGACTATGAGAAAATAAATTTCTGTTATTTAGGTCACCCTGTCTGTGGTACTTTGTCATGGACACCTGAGCAAACTCACACAGATTTTGGTACCAGGAAGAGTATTGGTGCTCTTATAAATACTTTAAAATGTGAGTGTGGCAGTGGAACCAGGCAGTGGGCTGAGCCTGGGAGAGTTTTGAGGTGCATGCTTAATGGACACTAAGGGCGCTTCTGGTGAGTCCTCAGAAAGAAGAGAGGAGAGCTGGAGAGAACTAGCTTCTATTTTCTTAGAGTACACAAATAATCATGAACAGAACGCTAGTGAAAATATGATTGCTAAAGAAGTGCATCTTGGGTCTCAGATGGAAATGAGGAATACATTATTGGAAACTGGAAGGAGTCCACTCCTTGTCTTAAAGTGGCAAAGAATTTAGCTGAACTGTGTTCTCATGTTCTGTGGAAGATAGGACGGACTTTTGAGCTGTGCCATAGTTGGATAGTTAGCAGAGGAAATTAAGCAAAGTCTTGAAGGCCTGGCTCCTGACTGCTCAGAGTAAAATGCAAGAGGAAAGAATAAACTGAAGAAGGAATTGTTAACCAAAAAGGAATCAGAACTTGGACATTTGGAAAATTCTTAGCCTATTCATATTGCAAAGAAATGAGAATGTATGTTCTCAAGAGAATGCAAGGGTGAGGCTAAACAATTATTTGATGAGATGATGGCTGTGACTCTGTGAAGAGACCAACAGTCTCTTCAGGGTCCAGGAGTGGAGATGGGACTATCCCAGCAAGGACACTGCCACTTTGAAGTAATGGGAACAGAGCAAACAGGATGGAATGAAGGGCAGCTCTAGGACTTCTTAGATGTTCCAAGACAGAACCATGGAGTTACTGGGCTGCAAATGTGTGCTATTCTTTGAGGAAAGAAAGGATCCCTAAGGCAATTCAGAGATCCTTAGGGCCACCACTTCTGTTCAACAGTCAGAACAGGTAGGTTCTGACTGAAGCCTTGGAGGTAGGTTTACCAGGGAGGCACTAACCAAACAGAATTATTCTCAACCTTCAGGATCCAGTAGGGTTTGTCTTACTAAGTTTTGGACTTGCTTGGGACCTATCACCGCTTCTCCCCATTACTCCAATTTAGAATGGAAATGTCTATTTTAAGCCTGTGACACCACTGTACTTGGGAGGCACGTGGCATGTTTGGCTTCACAGGTTCCCAGTCAGAGAAGAACCACAGCTCTACTCTCACTGTATCTGATTTGGATGATATTGAGATAAAACTTTGGACTTTAGACTTTGGAGTTGAAGCCTGAATTAGTTAAGAGTTGGAGGTCATTGGGATGGAATGAATGAACTTTGTACCTGAGAAGGATGTGAATTTGGGGGGATAAGGGCAGAATGTTATGAACTGTCCCCTGCCACCCAAATTCATGTGATGATCCCCCAGTGTAATGGCATTTGGAGATGAGGCCTTGGGGAGGTAATTATTAGATGAGGTCATGAGGATGGGGCCCCTTGATGGGATTAGTGGCCTTATAAGAAGAGGCATTGCACCTGCAATGAGGAAAGGCCCTGTGAGAACTCAGCCCAAAGGTACCATCCATAGCCAGGAAAAGAGTCCTCACCAAGTACCTGCCCATGCTGGCGCCCTGATCATGGCCTTCCAGCCTCTAGACTATGGGAAAATAAATTTCTGCTGTTTAAACCACCCAGTCATTGGTGTTTTTTATGGCAACTTGAGCCAACTAATGTACATTAAAATCCAAATGGTATACAAAACACCAGGCAGTGTTCTCCTTGTTTATTTGCTTGGCTTTCTGTCCTGCACAACAAAACAGGTGTGGGGATTCTGGTGTCATTGCCAACCTGACTGAGAAGGAAATAAGAGAGTGAGAATCAGGCCTGTGGAAAGGGGCAAGACCTGCCACATGAACCAGTGTTGAATGAAGAGGTTGGGGGAGGATGAGCACAGGCTGCTGTCGTTTGCAAGTTTGGAAACACAGCCTCCATCCAAGTGTAAACCTGACAGTCGTGAGCGGCTGTGGTGCCCTCAGTCTGCTGGCCTCTGAAGAGAAGGGGGACAGGGACAAGAGAAGTGGCACAGTGCCAGGGTACTGGCCTGTAGATGGTGTTGAGAGCACAAGCCCTCAGTCCCTCTCTCAGCCTCACTCCCTCCTTCTTTGCCCCTCAGTCCTCTGGGCTCACTTGTCCACTCACCTGGGCACAGACAAGGGGGACGTGATCACCTCTGGCTCTCTCTAATCAGAGCTGGGCAGAGGGAGACTCCCCAGTCCTCTAGTGTAGAGCCTCAGGCATCTTTTGACAGTTTTATTTGTGTGATTTCTGTCTTAAAAGAATGTCTAGGTGAAGTTGCAGATAGAAGACCTAGAGTTCACTTGAGACCTTGGTGCTAGAGACGCTTTCACCACAGAAGAGAGAATTCAAGAGCCAATCCTGTGTCAAAGCTTTCGGCAAGAGAACACTAAGGAGAGAAGCAAGAAACCAAGTCTAGGAGCGTTTGCACCTGAGGCGGGAGGGAAGGTGTGGTGCTGATGGGAAGAACCAGCAGCTGTGCAGAAGGGCAGAGAGAGAAACCTCAGTACAGAGTGGAGGAGCCAAACAGAGTGCCTTTCTCAGTGAGGGGAGATGAGGAATGCCAGTGCCCTGGACAGGTTGGGTTCAGGGTGACAGCCCAGCTGAGATGGGTTCATAGTGTCTCTCTGCTTTCATGTTCTAGTCCCCACCATATTGTCACCATATTTATTTACTGTGTTTGCTGGGAGATGGAAAGGCCACCTGGTGCTTTCTACCCAGCAAGCTGAGTATGAACAAAACGAGGAAAAACAACACGGTTAGTGTCGGTTTTGCATCTCACAACATTCCTGCCCTAGACCAGAGACCAGGGTACTCCTTCATGTTTGGAGCCTGGCTGCACTGTTTCAGGAACTGAGAGGGTATTCTCAGCCTATCATTGCACGAACGGCTTCCAGCGGATCTGCGACTTGTAGCTGGCACTTTAGTCCTATTTTATTTTCCTTTGTGGGTGCATAACCAGACATTCTGTCATTCCTCTGACACCAGCACGGGCTACCAGGAAATGAATGCCAGCTGAGGGCCAGATGAATGCATGAACAGTGCTGGCATGGCTGAGATTCATAACCACCATTCCTTGTTGAAAGCAGGGCTCTCTGTTAGGTGCTTTACCTGTTGTCCTCATCAGTCCTCCTATCAGTGCTGAGGGTATTGTCAATATCACGTCCTGAAGAAGCAGCCCAGAGGAACAAAGTGTTGCCTGTGTCACGAGGATGGTGAGAAACTGACCAATCCCCCGTTTCATCATGACACAGCCCTTGTTAAGAGTTCTGTAATCATCACTCCATGTGCAAGTTTCAGTGCCCATCTGTGAAGTGACTTAAACACACAGAAACCTCCATAGTGCATGGCAGGGTGCCTCCCACTTATCGATGCCATATTGGGACTACATGCCTTAGTTCTCAAGACAAAGCAGTTAGACCTGGCATTAAAATATGGAATCGAGTCCTGGGTTCAAATCCAGATTATGCAACTTTCTAATTGATTACCCTGCATCTGTTGTTTATAATCTCATAGACTATGTTTTTTTTCTATTGGGTTGTTTTACTTATTTTTTTAATAGCTTATTATCAAATTGGTTTCCATACAACACCAAGTGCTCTTCCCCACAAATGCCCTCCTCCTTCACCACCACCTCTCTTCCCCCTCCCTCTTCCCCTTCAACCCTCAGTTCATTTTCAGTATTCAATAGTCTCTCAAGTTTTGTGACCCTCTCTCTCCCCAACTCTCTTTCCCTCTTCCTCTCCCCCTGGTCCTCCATTAACTTTCTCCTGTTCTCCTGATAGACCTATGAGTGCGAACATATGGTACCTGTCCTTCTCTGCCTGACTTATTTCGCTTAGCATGACACCCTCGAGGTCCATCCACTTTCCTACAAATGGCCAGATTTCATTCTTTCTCATTGCCAAATAATACTCAATTGTATATATATACCACATCCTCTTGATCCACTCATCAGGTGATGGACATTTAGGCTCTTTCCATGTTTTGGCTATTGTTGACAGTGCTGCTATGAACATTGGGGTACATGTGCTCCTATGCATCAGCATTTCTGTCTCTCTTGGGTAAATCCCTAGCAGTGCTATTGCTGGGTCATAAGGGAGTTCTATGGATAGTTTTTTGAGGAACCTCCACACTGTTTTCCAGAGCACTGCACCAGTTTACATTGCCACCAACAGTGTAGGAGGGTGCCCCTTCTCTCCACACCCTTGCCAACATCTATAGTCTCTTGATTTGTTGATTTTAGCCACTCTGACTGGTGTGAGGTGGTATCTCAGTGTGGTTTTGATTTGTGTTTCCCTGATGATGAGTGATGTTGAGCATCATTTCATGTGCCTGTAGGCCATCTGGATGTCCTCTTTGGAGAAGTGTCTGTTTATGTCTTCTGCCCACTTCTTTACTGGGTTATTTGTTTTTTTGAGTGTGGAGTTTGGTGAGTTCCTTGTAGATTTTGCATACTAACCCTTTATCTGATATGTCATTTACAACTATCTTTTCCCATTCTGTCAGCTGCCTATTAGTTTACTTGATTGTTTCCTTTGCCTTGCAAAAGCTTTTAATCTTGATGAGGTCTCAAGAATTCAGTTTTGCTTTCATTTCTCTTGCCTTTGGAGATATGTCGAGTAGGAAATTGCTGCGGTGGAGGTATAGGAGGTTTTTTCCTACTTTCTCCTCGAGGATTTTGATGGTTTCCTGTCTCACATTTAGGTCCTTCACCCATTTTGAGTTGATTTTTGTGTATGGTGTAAGAAAGTGATCTAGTTTCATTCTTCTGCATGTTGCTGTCCAGTTCTCCCAGCACCACCTGCTAAAGAGGCAGTCTTTTTTCCATCGGATACTCATTCCTGCTTTGTCAAAATTTGTCTGTACATTTGTGGGCCCAGTTCTGGGTTCTCTATTCTATTCCATTGGTCTATGTGTCTGTTTTTGTGCCAATACCATACTGTCTTGATGATGACAGCTTTGTAGTAGAGGCTAAAGTCTGGGATTGTGATGCCTCCTGTTTTGGTTTCCATCATCAATATTACTTTGGCTATTCAGGGTCTTTTGTGGTTCCCTACGAATTTGAGGATAGTTTGTTCTAGCTCTGAGAAGAATGTTGGTGCAATTTTGATGGGGATTGCATTGAATATGTAGATTGCTTTGGGTAGTAATGAGATTTTCACAATGTTTATTCTTCCGATCCATGAACAGGGAATGTTTTTCCATTTCTTGGTGTCTTCTTAAATCTCTTTCATTAGTTTTTTATAGTTTTCATCATATAGTTCTTTTACATCTCTGGTTAGGTTTACATCTGAATTCTGTACATCGATTTTGTACCCTGCAACCTTACTGAATTCATTGATCAGTTCTAGAAGGCTTCTGGTGGAGTCAGCCAGGTTTTCCATGTAGAGTATCATGTCATCTGCAAAAAGTGAAAGTTTGACTTCTTCTTTGCAAATTCTGATGTCTTTTATTTCCTTTTGTTGTCTGTTTGCTGATGTTAGGACTTCCAGCACTATGTTAAACAATAGTGGTGAGAGTGGAACCCCTGTCGTGTTCCTGTCTGAGGGGAAAGGTGTGAGTTTTTCCCCATTGAGGATGATATTAGCTGTGGACTTTTCATAAACTGCTTTTATAATGTTTAGGTAAGTTCCTTCTATTCCGACTTTCTCAAGGGCTTATATTAAGAAAGGGTGCTATATTTTGTCAAATGCTTTCTCTGAATATATCGACAGGATTGTATGGTTTTTATCGTTTCTTTTGTTAATGAGCTGGATCACATTGATGGATTTGTGAATATTAAACCAGCCCTGTAACCCAGGAATGAATCCTACTTGATCATGATGGATAATTCTTTTTATATGCTGTTGAATTTGATTTGCTAGTATCTTGTTGAGTACTTTTGCATCTGTATTCATTAAGGATATTGGTCTGTAGTTCTCTTTTTTTGCTGGGTCTCTGGCTGGTTTGAGTATCAAATTGATGTTGGCTTCGTGAAATGAGTTTGGAAGTTTTCCTTCTATTTCTATTTTTTGGAATAGTTTGAGAAGAATGGGTATTAGCTCTGCTTTAAATGTTTGGTAGAATTCCCCTGGGAAGCCATCTGGCCCTGGGCTCTTATTCGTTGGGAGATTTTTGATAACGGATTTGATTTCTTCACTGGTTATTGGTCTGTTCATCCTTTCTATCTCTTCCTATTTGAATTTTGGCAGTGTATGAGCATTTAGGAATTTGTCCATGTCTTCTAGGCTGTCCAGTTGTTGGAATATAATTTTTTATGGTAATATCTGATGATTGCTTGTATTTCTAAGGGATTGGTTGTGATATATCCTTTTTCATTCATGATTTTGTCTATCTGAGTGCTCTCTCTTTTTTTTCTGAGGAGCCTGGCTAGAGGTTTATCAATTTTGTTTATTTTTTCAAAGAACCAACTCTTGGTTTCATTGATCTCCTCAACTGTTTTATTGAATTCTATATTGTTTATTTCTGCCCTGATCTTTATGATTTCTTTTCTTCTGCTAGGTTTGGGGTGCTCTTGCTGCTTCCCTTCTAGTTCCAGCAGGTGCTCTGTTAGATTTTGAATTTGCGCTTTTTCTAGATTGTTGAAATTGGCCTGGATTGCAATATAGTTTCCTCTTGGGACTGCCTTTGCTGGGTCACAGAGATTTTGGATTGTTGTATTTTCATTTTCGGTGGTTTCCATATATTTTTTTATTTCTTTCTAATTGCCTGATTGATGCAATCATTCTTTAGTAGGGTGGTTTTCAACCTCTACATTTTTGGAGGGTTTCCAGACTTTTTCCTGTGGTTAATTTCAAGTTTCATAACATTGTGATCTGAAAGTGTGCATGGTATTATCACTATTTGTTTATATTTATGGAGGGCTGCTTTAAGCCCCAGTATGTGATCTCTCTTGGAGAATGTGCCATGTTCACTCAAAAAGAAGGTGAATTTCCTAACTTCAGGATGAAGAGTTCTAAACAGATCTATCAATTCCATCTGTTCCAGTGTGTCGTTCTGGTCCATTGCTTCCTTAGTGATTTTCTGTCTGGTTGATCTATCCATTGCTTTCAGTGGAGTATTAAAGTCCCCTGCAATTAGCACATTCTTATCGATAAGATTGTTTCTGTCTGTGATTAATTGTTTTGTGTATTTGGGCAATCCCGAATTTGGTACATAGATATTTATAATTGTTAGCTCTTCCTGATGGAGAGATCCTGTAATTATTATATAATGTCCTTCTTCATCTTTGTGACTGCCTTTACTTTAAAGTCCAGTTTGTCCAATATAAATATGGCTACTCCAGCTTTCTTTTGGTTTCCAGTCGCATGATAGATATTTCTCCATCCCTTTACTTTCAACCTGTAGGTATCTTCAGGTCTGAAATGAGACGCTTGTAGACAGCAAATAGATAGGTTTTGTTTTTTTATCCATTCTGCTACCCTGTGTCGTTTGGTTGGAGCATTCAGTCCATTTACATTCAATGTTATTATTGAAAAATGTGGGTTTAGAGTCATTGTGTTCTCCCTAGAATTCATGTTTATAGTGGTGTCTCTGGCACCTTGTATTCTTTGCAACATTTCCCTTATAGAGTCCCTCTTAGGATTTCTTGTAGGGCTGGTTTGGTGGTCATGAATTCTCTCAATTTTTGTTTACTTGGGAACACTTTTATCTCTCCTTCTATTTCGAATGACAGGCTTGCTGGATAAAGGATTCTTGACTGCATGGTTTTTCTGTTCATCACATTGAAGATTTCCTGCCATTCCTTCCTGGCCTGCCTAGTTTCATTAGACAGATCTGTAACCGCTCTAATAGGTTTCCCTTTGTACGTGAGGCCCCTTTTATTCCTAGCTGCCTTCAGAATTCTCTCTTTATCTTTATATTTTGCCAGTTTCACTATGATATGTCATGCTGAAGGCCGATTCAAATTACGTCTTAAGGGGGTTCTTTGTGCCTCTTGAATTTGAATGTCTATTTCTTTTCCCAGATTTGGGAAATTCTCAGTTATAATTTGGTCTAGTATCCCTTCAGGACCTTTCTCTTTGTCTTCCTCTTCAGGAATTCCTATGATATGGATGTTGTTCCATTTGATTGTATCACTCAGGTCTTGAATTCTCCTTTCTAACTCCTGGATTAGTTTCTCTCTCTTTTTTTCAGCTTCCTCTTTTGCTATAACTATATCTTCTAATTCACCTATTCTTCCCTCTGCCTCTTCAATTTTTGAGGTGGCTGCCTCCATTTTACTTTTCACCTCATTTATAGACTTTTTTTTTTAACTCATCACACCTATTTTCAAAGTGCCTAGTCATTGTCTCAGTTGATTCTTTGATGCTTTTTTCAACCCCAGTAATTAATTTTTGACAAGTTTTTTATATTCTTCATCCGGTATCCTGTCTAGATCTGTCTTGAGCATTTCTGTGGCTGTGACTTCTTCCTGGAGGTTCTTCAGGGGAGAGTTCCTTCGTTTTGTCAGTTTTGCTAATTTTCTGTCTCTTGTCAGCTTTATAAAGCTCATTGTGCACAGTGCACCTGTTAATATTGCCTTGTTAAAGGAGGCTTATTGACTGTTCAGGGCCTGTCGTTTCAGGAAATATTCTTTTAATGGTGTCTCTCAGTTTCTCTTGTTGTGCCTTTGAATATTTTATTTCTCTACTCAGCGATACTTGGGACTCATTGTCATGCTCACTATGGCTTGTTTTTTGGGGTGAGCCTAAGAAGGAAAACAGACAGACAAACACAGAGGGAACAGAAGCACACAAACGCACAGACAAATCAAACAAACAAA
Source organism: Mungos mungo (assembly GCA_004023785.1). NCBI lineage: Eukaryota > Metazoa > Chordata > Mammalia > Carnivora > Herpestidae > Mungos > Mungos mungo. The sequence goes on from PISW01011959.1 coordinate 35,395, forward strand.
CAAATTAAAAGGGGGAGAAGAAAGAAAGAAAATGGAGAAGAAAGAGACAAAAGAAGATAAGGGAAAAAAAAAGATAAAGGGGGTTAGAGACAACAAAGGAAAATGGATAGTCTAAAAGTGTATGACCAGTTGAGGGGAGAGATAAGGATGAGATACAGGAGAATATATTTGGATTGCAAGAAAGAAAAAAGAAGAGGGAGAAAGGAGAAAGGAAAATGAGTAAAATTTTAAGAAAGTTTTAAGTAAAAAAGGTAATAATAATAAAAAAGGAGTACGAGAATAAAAAGAATAGAAGAAAAAACAAAGCAGCAGCTCTCCCTTGTGGATAGGTGTAGTAGGTCTCAGAGGCTGCTCTCAGAGGCTCTGCCTTGGTGGCTGCAGAGAGTAGAATGGTGGCACCCCAAGCTCCGCTGGAACTAAGCACTGCAGGCCACTCTAATGAGTCCGAACTCCTTCTGCCGCAGCTGAGCCAAGTTGTATTTTCCAGGCCCACCTCAGTTCAAAGTCCTAGTCCATGCACTTTTATGCTACCACAGATAAGATTTACTTACTTTGGTGGCTGGCTTCTTAGGGGGAGGGAGCAGTTTCCCTTTTTTTTTTATTTTCTATTGTTTTTTTATAATAGTTTATTGTCAAATTAATTTCCATATAACACCGAGTGCTTCTCCCCACAAGTGCCCCCCACCATGACCATCACGCCCTCCCCCCTCCCCCTCCCCCCTCAGTCCATGGTTCGTCTCCAGTATTCAGTAGTCTCCCTTGATCCGTGTCCCTCACTCATCCCCACTCTCTTTCCCCCTTCCTCTCCCCATGGTCCCCTGCCAGGTCTGTCCTGTTAGACCTATGAATGCAAACATATGGTATCTGTCCTTCT
>PISW01011960.1:0-11289 GCA_004023785.1 Mungos mungo
GGCTTCTGAGGGCAGCAGGCGCACTTCCCGGCTTCCTCTCCAGCCCCGAAGTGAGGCTGCTATGTGACTCTGGGAAGTTCACCAGAGTTTTCCAGCCCGTTCCTGGCACCTGCTGCTGTTGGCTGCACTTTAACACCCCCCCCCACCCCCAGGCGCTGCCAAATTTTCCTTGGTGCTCCCGGGCCAGGCAACCTCCTCCAGAGAGAGCTCAGCTGAGGTCACATGGAAAATAACCCCGGAGGAGAGAGAGAGCCCGGCTCCGAGCTGCTGCAGCTGATTCCCCCATGCTCACCCTCCTTCTCTCTCCTCTCTCTCCTCTCTCTCCCTCCCCTCCCCTCCCACAGGAGACTAGCCTGCCTCCTCGCAGGTCACATCGCATGGCCCTAAACACAGGTGTGCGGTGCTGTTAAAGTTTAGTACAGCCTAAACGTCTAGTGACTCTGGAAGAGCTTGAAAGGTACGGAGCGCCAGGGACACGGCCGCGAGGTGTCCGGACAGACGGCCAGCCCCTCCAGCGGGAAAGCTCATGGGGCGCACGAACCTCACTTTCCACCAGAACACGTTCCTGAAGGGCCACAGGAGCATCCACTCGCTCCGGCCGTGCCTTATTCCAGGAAAACAAAACTCAAACCCACAGCAAACATGAAGATGGCGAGTCAGAGAAAGAACATTAAAAATAGAAGATAGAAAAAGATTTTCCACATCACTCCTCACCGGGGAAACACCCATCAACACTGCAACGGAAGGTCATCTCACACCTGTCAGAACGGCAAAAATCAGCAACACAAGAAACAAGTGTTGGCGAGGATACGGAGAAAGGGGGGACCCTCTTGCGCCGCTGGCGGGAATGCAAACTCTGGAAAACTTTATGGAGGTTCCTCAAGAAATTAAAAATCGAACTCCCCTATGGTCCAGCAAGTGCACTACTAGATATCCACCCAAAGGCTCCAAGAACACTAACTCCAAGGGGGCACGTGCACCCTCGTGTTTACAGCAGCGTTATCTACAACACCACACCATGCAAACAGCCCAAGTGTCCACCGACGGATGGATGAAGACGGCCTGACCTATACACACACACGTGCAGACATCCACATACACGGAAGGGGATAGGACTCAGCCATAAGAAGGAATGCAGTCTTGCCATTTGCAACAACATGGTTGGAGCTAGAGTGTGTTGTGCTAAATGAAATAAGTCAGAGAAAGAGAAACACCATATGATTTCACTCATATGTGGAAATTAAGAAACAAAACAAGCAAACAAAGGAATAAATAAAGAGACGGAGAAACCAAGAGACAGACTCTTGAGAACAGGCTGATGGTGGGGAGACTGGGGAAACAGGTGACGGGGATGAAGAGCACATGTATGACGTTGAGCGTGGGGTGATGTGCAGAAGTTTTGAATCGCTAATACTGTACACTTGAAACTAACATGACACGTATGTTAACTATACTGGAATTAAAATGAAAAATGTCATTAAAAATATATAAAACAGAACCAGGAGAGGCAAAGACAGCATGGACACCATAAAACTCCAGTGTGCTCCCTGTAAGACACAATTTGGCCGTAAACTCCTGAGCAGCTAGCACAGAGAAATTGGATTCGTTACCCAAAGCGTTATGTATACACTGAGCTTTGGGAAACTGGTCCTATTTCAAATACATTCGTGGAGGTTGCTAGTCAAGAAAATCTTGGTAGCGGACTTACGGTTTCTTTTTTGTCTTTGCCCTTCATCTAGGGGGCGTGGCCCTTCCTCACTTGGCGTGGTCAGCAGAGCTGTCAATCACAGAATCCCCGCCTCCTTAGGGAGGCAGGCTGTGGAGCTCGCCCATCAGACCCTCTCCTGGAAATCTGCAGCCCGAATAGGGGACACCTGGGGGCTGCAGGTGGCTAAAGCAGAGTCCCCCACGAGTACCCCCAGAGAACTCCCCAGGTCCAGCGACCCAGAGCCCCAGACCTGACCTAGTTCTTTCTTTCCCGTATCTTGAGTTTCCAGGTTTTCCTGGAGTCTGCCAACTTCCCAGATTCTTTCCAGTAAAATCTTTTTAGTTTACACTAACTACAGTCTTTCTGTTGCTAACAAGCCACAGCTCCTAAAGAGAGGGGTGCTAACGAATTCATGCGGAATAGGAGAATGTTCTCAGAAAGCAAACGTTCATCTTGAGTTGTAGTCTTAGAAAGTCACGATCCAAAGCCTTTCATTTGCCATCAGCAGCATCCGGGCTGCTGCCGCCCAGGCCGGGGAGCTGGAGGAGTCCGCCTTTGGGCGGGGGCGGGGCCTCTGAAGGCCGTCTAGGTGTGGAGGAGAGGAGGGGGCGGTGGGGAAGGTATTCTAGGGGGGCAGGGCCTGGGGGTGTTACAGGAAGTGGGTGGAGCGTTCGGCCCCGCCCGGGGGACTCTAGGCCTCCTGTTTCGAGAAGGGGCCAGATAGCGAGCCGTATAGGCCTAGGCGATGTCCGGAACTGGGTAGGGACTTTTAAACTTTTCACCCACATTAAAAAGTGCAAAATAAAAATAGAGTTGCCTTTTTTTTTTTTTTTAAGAGGATGTTTGAAGAGGATTCCTGTGGAGAGAGCTTCTTGGATCCCCACTCTTCCCCCGGGGTGGGGCGAGACTGCCCGGCTCCTCCAGGCTAAGCGGGGAGAGCTTTAAGCGGGCCATTGAGACACTTAATCCACGTTCCTTATCTTTGGGGGTCACGGTGGATGAGTGACTCACTCCATTTGGGATGGGCCGGGAAGCAGGGGAGGCAGGCTGGCTGTTACTTTTCAGCAAAGATAACCTAGTGGGGGCCACCGCCTCCAGGCTCAGTTGGGATAAATAATGTGTGGATGTTGTCTGCGGACCAGATTTGGCCACACGTGGGGTCTCGTGGGTCTGATTCAAGTGGCCACACGTGGGGTCTCTTGTGTCCGATTCAAGTGGCCACACGTGGGGTCTTGTGGGTCCGATTCAAGTGGCCACACGTGGGGTCTCTTTGGTCCAGTTCAGAGGGAAGAGATTTTAGAAGGGGAGGGGGTGGGGAGCCGGGCAGCACGGAGATGGTTTCGTCTGCATCCATGTCAAGAGCAAAAAAAAAACGTTGCTTGATGATTACAGCCCTGGAGGCGGTCCTGATCAGCCTGACGGTCCCAGGCACACCTTCAATGCAAGACCTGTCAGCAGTGGGCTCCCAGGCTTGTGGGAGGGGACCCAGGAGGCAGGTGGACCGGTAACAGCGTGTTTGCGAGACACCATCGCAGGCTGGGGAGGCTGGAGAGGGTCGCAATCGTAGGGCGAATCCGGAAAATACCAAGTGCCAACTGCACGGCATCACCATGAAGACTTTTTTGCCAAAAAAACTGACCCTGGAGGCCATCAAACCCTCAGCTCTAACTTCTCGTTTAAAGGAAAAACAGGGGAGAGAGAAACAAAGGAAGCAGTTGAAGAAGGCAACCAGGTGATGTCAGCAAGTGAGACTCTGCAGAACTAGCCTGCTTTCTTCAGCAAATCAACGGCGTGAGTGAAAAGGGGCAGAGCAGCAGCAGATTTCAGAGTAGTTAATACCGGGCGCCTGGGGGGCTCCGTCGGTAAGCGTCCACTTCAGCTCAGGTCATGATCTCACTCACGTTTCATGGGTTCGAGCCCCACAATGGGTTCTGTGCTGACAGCACGGAGTCTGCCCGGGATTCTCTCTCTCCACCCCTCCCCCTCTCATGCTCACTCTCTCTGAAAATAAACATCTTTAAAAAAAAAAGGGTCCTCGAGCTTCTGTCCCAGGGGACCGGGAGACCATCAAGGGAAGCCCGAAGGAAGAGCAGACTTGAGGAATCAAGGAGTTAGCTTTGGGGGTGATAATGGCCAGTACTTTTCACTTATGCCGCTCGTGCTGCCTCATTTGAACCTTCCGTGAACATGCTCCCCGGGGGTGCAGAGTGGGCGCCTTTCCACGATGCCAGCCAGGCTCAGAGAGGCCGACTGCAGGTCACACGAGTGCCAAGCGGGGGCGGTCAGGACTCATGCCAGGCATGGTTCCCTCCCGTCTGGCCGCGTGGGAGCCGGTGGGAAGCAGGCCACTGTCACCCCGTCCTGCTCAGGGGTGTTGGCGTGTGAAGTGGCGGCCCAGGAAACCCCCGCCCTGGGTGCTGGGGAGGCTGAAGGTGCGGTGGCCTCACCAGAGGCCGGGGCTGTCCTGCCCCCCCGCCCCGCTGCCAGCCTCCGGAGGGCTGCAGGCTGAGCACCCCCCCCCAACCGTCTCCGGCTTCTGCCCAAATGTCCCCGAATCGCGCAGACTTTCTCTGAGCCGCTGTTACCAAGAGCCACGCCCTCCCCTTCTCCCATTTTTCTCGAGCTCCTTTCCCTGCTCGAGACTGTGGCCGCCGTCACCTCGCACAGAATCACGTTCTCTCCGCTCTGCTGCTCTAGAACAGAAGCCCCGGGAGGTCAGGGCTGCGCCCTGGGCGCTCAGGACCCCCAACTCCGTGCATACTTGTTGAATGAATAAATGCATATACACGAATAAGCGAATGTAAAAAGAGGGATGCTCGTCATGTTTCTCCACTTTAGAAAATCACGCTGTTGGGAAGTACTGTAATGGGGGAAAAGTACGCCCGACCCTCAAACAACACGGGTTTGGACTGAGCAAGTGTATTTTTTCCCACAGAGTCGAGCACCATTGAAGTACTTTCCTTAACGTTTTCTCTTCTCTGGCTTCCTTGACGGTAACAAGACAGCATATAATACAAACACCACAGCACATAGGTGTTGATTAACTGCTGGTGTCATTGGTGGGCTATTAATAGGTACGTTTTGAGGGAGTCAGTAGTTACACGTGGATTCCTAACTGCACCCGGCGGGGTGGGGGTGGCGCGGCCCTAACCCCTGCTGTTGGAGGGTCAAGAGTAGGAGCGGGTGCAGAGCTCAGAGAAGACTAGTCAGCGGGTCTGAAGGCCGAAAGGCCCCCCTCTTCCGCAGGTGAGGGGAAGGTCAACGTCAGAACTTACCTGGTCGTTGCTCTGCCTCGTAGACCGTCTGAGAAACCCGTTTTCTGATTCTTCTTGTTTCCAAAGTCGGATCCCGGAGGAGGAAGCGGCCTGGGGAGCCCTGCCTGCGCGCAGGGAAGCCGCTTCCAACCACCCGGCCGGCCTCGGGGCTGCGGTCACTCCGCCCACGGGCCGGACCACCCCTTCCTCTCCCTCCCTCTGGCCACGGAGGCTCACCTGGTCCGAGTGGACCGCGGGGCCCGAGGGTAATGAGCTCACACAAGAGCTGCAGCTGGCGTCCCCGGGCCGGCGCTCCAGGCCCCTGGCTGAAGGCTCAGTGGGTGAGGGCGCCCCACGGAGCGGCCTGCACGGGGCTCTCAGGAGCTCCGGCTGCCCTGCCGGGGTGCTCGGGGGCGTGGCCAGGTGTTTCCCAGAGTCAGCGAGGGGGTGGGGCCCTCAGACCCCCGACGTGTCAGGTCAGGGCAGCGGCTCCCCGGCCCAGGCTGGACCGCTGCCACGGCCACCCCGAGGCCTCTCGGGCAGGCCCGGCTTGCCAGCGCACGTGGTCCGGGTCCCGGGGTCCTGCGCCTGCACCTCACGAGCTGGGCCCCGCGGAACGACGGTCCCGCACCACAGCTGGGCCCCGACTGCCCCTGGGCGCTGGTCCCGGCGGCCAGCCCCGGAGGCCACCCTGGCCGGGAACGCCGGGTGCTGAGGCCCTTCGGACACTGCAGGGCAGGCCAGCTTTTAGGTCTGTGCTGAGGCCCAGAGAGGAGGCCGTCTGGGAAGCCCTGGCATGGTGAGGATGGCAGCAGAGCGCCGAGGGCGAGGCACAGGTGCTGGGGGGCAAAAAAAGGTCCTGGTCCGGCAGGCCGGCAACTGCCCATCCATCACTTCACGGGGACTGACGAGAAGCGAGTGTTCCCGGGCGTCACCCCGAGCCCTCAGAGCAGCCCTGCTGGGGCTGGTGTCTCTGGGACGGTTTCCAACCCAGGGCCTGGCCAGAACACCTGTCCCCACCTCTGGCGGAGCAAGGCCCTGGACACGGGCACCGTCTGCCATCTGTGTGAACCCTGGCCACACACCTGTCTCCCTCTAACCCTCCTGCTGTCCCCAGACCTGACGGGCACTTGGACTTGCTGATGAAACTTGACCCAAACAGCCCCACGACAGAGAGGAGTCACTTGGGTGTCGGGTACTCATCGTGGGAAAGGTGGAAGTGGAGGGTGCTGAGGGCGGGTGGGGGTGGCAGCACCTGGACCCCCGGGAGGCTGGTGGCAGCGCAGGGGTGGGGGGTGTGGAGGAGGCGCCCAAGGTCTGTACGGAAGGACCCTCCAGGCCCGAGCGGGGGATGGTGGGGACAGCCTGGTGACAAGATGTGCCCGTCTCCTGGCCCGGGGTGGGCCAGGGCCATTCCTCCCCACTCCCCGCCCCACACACACTTCCCTGCAGGGGCCCTGGGTCGTCCCCCACCCCTGCCAGTTCCCTGCTGGTGGGGGGGGGGCGGGGGGAGCTGCTTTCAGAGCTGGGCGGCTCTGAGGGGAAGGTGGGTGAACCTTCACCGGGAGCCTGAGGAGGGGAGGCGGACTGAGCAGACTCGGCAGGGGAGGGGCTCAGTTCCCAGCGACAGGATCCACCCTGAACAAAAACTCTCAGGCAGGGGGCGGTGGTTTTACATTTCCTCTTTATTAAAAAAAAAAAAAAAAAAAAGCATTTTTCTGGGTTTTTAAAACTTCTCCAATACATAAAAATTTTCCCGCCCCTTAACACTTCTTTCTCGCCTCCTTCACCCCTGCTCCCGGGGTGGGGGGCCGTCTGCCTATAAGACTCTGTGGAGAGACGCCTTTCCGACGGCCGAGATCCGGGAGCCGGAGGGGCTGAGGGTTTGAAGGAAGGTGGTCCCTGGTCAGAAGAAGTTCATTTACACAAAAATCTAAACGGTGGAGGATGAGACCAGCACATAGTGTGTGGATCGATCTACAATCCACTTAAAAAAAAAAAAATAGACCCAAACTGTCCTTGGACACCTGCAGCATCACACAAAATAATATAGATTTCTCGAGCCACACGCACCCACACACACACACACACGCGCACGCACACTTCCGCACGCGGGCCGGGGGCTCAGTAGGCGAAGATGACGTGGTAGGTGACCTGGTGGCCGTTGTCCCAGGCGTAGAGCAGGCGGTCCTTGGGGTTGTAGTCGACCTGCGTGGTGTAGGAGTACTCGTTCTCGAAGAGCAGCCGCGGCACGATCTGCGTGTTGGTGTGCGTGTCGAAGGCGTAGGAGATGTTGGCGTTGCGCTGGTCGTGGCTGTCCACGGCGTACAGCACCCCGCAGATGACGAAGCAGTTGCCGAACAGGTTCCGCCGCAGCCCCGTGCGCCACGTGGTCTCCTTCTGCGTGCTCAGGTCGGCCGCGTTCAGCTTGCTCAGCACGATCACCTCCGGGCTGAAGCCCTCCTCGTCCAGCGCCGGGTAGATGAGCCACAGGCCGTTCTCGTCCACGGCGAAGTCCACGTCCGAGTGGCCCTGCCACCGCCAGGGCGTGGCCTCCTCGTAGGCCACGTCGTGCAGCATGGCCCAGGCGGCCACGAAGCGCTGCTTCAGGTCGTACTTGATGATGTTGCGGGTGAAGGCGCGGTTGTAGTAGAAGGCGCCGTCGTACACCACGTGACCCGTGCCGATCCAGCTGTAGGGCAGCTTGTAGGAATTGCTCCAGCGACCTGGGGGGGGGACAGCGGTGTGAGGGGACCCGCCACCGGCCAGCGGTGCGGACCCTGGGGCCGTGTCTCGCTCTGGTTTCATGCAGCAAAGGCTCCACCTTCATGACTCTCCACACGCCCACTCCCCTTGCCTGGCGGTTTCTGGACCCAGAGCGCTAACCCACAGGAGCCCTGCCTGTGCACTGCCCTGTGATCCGGGAGGGGGAGGGTCTGGCAGCACCGGCCCCCCTGCCCCCACCCCACGACCCAGGAGCTGTGGGCAGGGAATGCGGGGTGCACAGCTATGGGTCCTCCCACGGCCAGGAAGGACTTCCCGCCATTGGAAGGTGGTGGGGCCCTTCTCATCTGCCCCCCACTACCTGAGGAGATCTGGCTACGATGGAAGTGGGGGTGCGGGGGGGGGGGAGGGAAGGGCCCGCGGCCCCTACCTTGTTTGAAGCTCTCCAGGTTCCGGAACTCCACCAGGGTGTTGCCGTAGTAATAGTTGGTGACATAAATCCGCTCGTCCTTGGCCAGGGGGTCCTTCATCCAGGCCCCTTCGTTCCGCCCGTACGTGTTCTGGGTGGTCGGCCCCGTGATGGTGGACAGGGTGTCCTTGCACCTTCCTGCGGGGGAGAGAGGGACGAGGGGCAGGGATGGAGGAGGACCTGACGCCAGTGTCCCCCTCCTGGGTGTGACCCTGTGCGGGCTTCAGTGGCCTGTCCACCCGCAGCCGGGACACCTGGACATCGTCCGCGCCTCCGCCCATCGGTCCTGCGCTCTGCTCACGCCTCACCGAGCCACCGGCTGTGTGTCCCCAACCCCCGATGACCACGGTATCAGCCCTGCAGACCCCTCCCTCAAGGCTCTGGGCTCCGGAGCTCTCCTGACACCACACCCTCCTGGGGAACTGATCTACTCCCGCTGGCTTCCATCTGTCACCACCGTGCCATGAAGAGCCTCTCCTGGGACTTTCTCCTCTCAGTGACCCTGGTGCCTCCCCCTCAGCCCTCCAGGTCACCCCCACCTTGAACCCAAGCACCGAGGGAGGCGGGCTGGGGCTTTCTCCTCCTCCGCGGTCCTCAGGGTACAGCGTCCCTGGCGGCCCGGGAAGCCTGAGCAGAGCTGAGCCCCTGCCGCCTGCAACAGGAACTCGGGGCCCCACCGGCCCCTGAGCTGTCCCAGTCCAGGCCGGTCCCGACTGAGCAGCAGATGTGAGTGCCCCTGGGGCCTGGAGAGCTGTCCTCAAGCCCACACCCCTGACACCATGGTGGGCAAGATGCTAGTTCCCCCGCTGGGGACCTGGGGGGACAGGGGACCAAGCTCCACGTGAGGAGCTGCTCTGGGCGTCAACACCCCTTCTAAGCCAAGTCTGCCTTCGTGGGACGGGAGCTCAGCACCGCACTCCTGACGGGCTCTTCGGAGTGACCACGTGCCCAGGAGGGGCCCTAGAAGGCCGCCGGAGCCAGGCTGAGCTCTAGACCGAGGAGGGAGCCTGCCGGGCTTACAACGCAGTGTATGTGGGGAGCATGGCCGTCCCAGATACCGCAACTCTGTGCAGCCGCTGAGGACCCGTGCTCTTTCAGCCCCCGCCCTGGCGGGTTGGGGAGGGGCTGGGAGGGGGAATCCAGCGCTCACACCGCCCCCACCCTGCTCCTCCTGGCGGCTGGGACCAGACCACCCCCACCTTCCATCAAGACTGGCGTGCGCACGGGCAACGGTGATAAGAATAATCAGCCCCTGACATTCGCCTGGGACCAAAAACAAAGGCCTACAGCTCAGATTTGGGGTTCCTCTGTTCCAGGCCTCCCCCATTTCCAAACTGCTCCCATCCCAGTGTCTCCCTGAGAGAGGCTGGCACTCAGGCTGGCAGGCCCGGGCAGGCACGGTGCCCTTGGCTCCGGGGCAGTGGGAGGCGGGCCGGACACTGGTTCCCAGGCGGGCCCTGCCGCAGGGTGCAACTGGCAGGCTTCGGGCAGCCCTGTGGGGGGTGCGTTAGGTCCTGATCTGACAGCAGGGAGGGATTTCGTCTCTAAAGCCTCACTCCCCTGCATCTGAGCTCCTCTGTTCAAGACAATAGACCAGAAGGCTCTAGCTGAGCGCAGGCAGCAGCTTCTGACGGAAAACATCTTCCTGGCGCTGAGCAGGGGCGCAGGCTGATGGGGGCGGAGGTACGTCCTCCAGGAGGGGCATTCCACATGCCCCCTTCCCCCTGGCAAAGCCCGGGGAGGACACTGACTCCCGGGCTCTGAGGCAGGGCAGCCCCTGGTCCATCCCAGACCCCACCGATGGGCTGCGGGGGGCCGGGGTGCCAGGGTTTTCTGGCAAGGGGCTGCCATCACGGTGCAGCCTCTCTGATCAGACTCAGAAACTTCCCATGAGCTTCCGGGAGCCAGGACTCCTTTGAGTCTTAAAACACTAAGGTGCCCTGGGCAGCCCCCTACATCCCTATAGGTCCTGTCTCAGCATGGAGGCTCTCCGGGGGGCGTGGGGTGGGGAGATGCTTTAGAATCTGTCCCAGGTTTGGAGCCAGAGGCCTGGCCTTGGTCTTGGCCCTGCTCCTGACCCCAAAGTCTGTGTTACCTCCAGAATGTCACAGAGCTTTAATTTTTTTCTGCAGTTAAGTATCGTATACGCCCTGCCTACTTCACAAAGGTGCTCAGAGAATCCATTCCGATGACGGCCCCAAACATACCAGGTCCTAGTCCTTGGAACCTGTGAATGGGACCCAATATGGCAAAAGGGACGGTGCAGGTGTGATTAGGTCAGAGATCCTGAGATGGGGACATCTGGGGTTATCCGGACGAGCCCTTAATGGCACAGCAAGTCCCCTTATAACAGGGAGGCAGGAGATTTGGCCGAGAGAAAGCAAGAGGGATGCGGCCGGAAGCCAAGGAGCGCTAACAGCCGCCCAAGCCAGCAAAGGCGAGATGTGGATTCTCCCTGGAGCCTCGGGGAGGAATCAGCCCTGAGACACCTTGATTTTAGCTCCAGTAAGACTCGGGTCAGACTTCTCGCCTCCAGAATGGCTGGAGAATACATTTTCGTTGGTTAGGCCACTGAGTTGGTGGTAATTTGTTACAGGAGACATGGGCCACTGAGGCAGACGGAGTCGGCTTCTGGAGACCGGCCTCCCTAGTCTAGTTAGACGGGGGTTTGGGCTGGCCCGCACCCGGGACCTCAGAGAGAGCGACCCTGGGGACCATGAGGGCAGACACAGTGGGCAGACATGTGTGGTTTCAGAGCACTTGAAAACCAGTAGCCCAGACCCATCACCACTGAGAATCGGGGCCGTTCGGATGCGCCTGCCCTTGGCGGCAAACTGTTGGCCTTGGAGAGAGGACCCTGCGTGTTAACTCTCTCTCTTCGAGGACAAGGAGAGAAAGGCGGGCGGTAGTTCTGAGGAGCTGCGGAGAAGACGGGCCGTCTGTGACTCACGTTAGGAGTGTCCCCCACACTCAGTGACAGTGAACGTGTTCGAAGCACTCTCTAGGTATCAGCCCCTTTAACCACGGACAGTCCTGGGGCTCTGCTGCACGGGGCCCCAGGGTCTGAAGAGAAGGGGCTCCCCCCTCGGCACGCAAACCTGCCCGTACCTCTCCTTCCTGGATCTGCGGCGAGG
>PISW01011960.1:11389-36141 GCA_004023785.1 Mungos mungo
CTGCCCCTCCAGTCCTGCACCCTCAGCCCCCAGGCTGGCCTCCCCCTGCCGGCCCTGCCCTTTTACCCTCAGCACTGTACTCTGAGCCTCTCCTCGCGTGTCCCGCGTCCCCTGGGCAAACCTCGGCTCCTCCCGGGGACCCGGCCCAGGGCTCATTTCTGAGCACATTCAACTGCCCACTAGACCTCTGCCGCCTGTGCGTCTTCTCCATTCCAGACTTCGCTGGACTAAACTGGAATCTGTTTGCTTCAGGTGACAGCCTGCAGCACGCGCACGTCACATCCCACAGAAAGGCACAGCCGAACCACCCGGTCCCCACACCAGGGGCCCTGGGCCCTTCTGCTGCCCCACACCTCTCCCTCTCCCCTGCCCTTCCCCTCCCCGGGTCCCTCCCTGGCTGAGTTCAGTCCTCACTGCCTCTTTCCGGGGTCACTCCACTTACCCCGCTGCCTCTTTGGCTCCTCTCTCTGCCCCCTTCCACCTCCCCTGCCCTGTGGTCATGGGCAGTTTTCTGCCTAAACCTGTACCCTGCCATCGCCAGCTGCCACGGGAGGCGGGGTCAGCCCCTGTCCTGGCACGTCTGTCCTCCTGCAGTGCACCCCGCTCCCTATTCGCAGTTCTCCAATTCAGGTGGCACCAGGGGCCGGGTGGGGATGGAACAGGTGAACAGGGGGTGTGGGATGACAGGCAGCAACAGAGGCCGTGGCGGCTTGGGAGAGCTGCCGACCTGTAGGCCTCCAAACCCAAGACTGTCAAGACGTCCCGGGATGAATTCAGCCCGTGGGCCGCCACCCTGAGGTCTCTGGCTCATACCAGCTGCTCGTGCTCCCAGGTGCCTGTCCGGGGTGCCACGGCGGCCCGGGTCCCTGTGTCATCACGGAGGGCCCTCCCTAGCCAGGGGCTGCCCTGGGCTTAGCGCTCTGCCGTCACCATCCTGGCACTCTTGATAACGTTACCTGTGACCCTGCATTCTAGAAGCGAAGTCTGACAGGACCAAGGAGCGTGTGCACGGGAGCTTGTGACCCACGAGTGTCTGCCTTCCTCATGACCCGTTCGCACGTGGGTTTAGGCCCAATGGACACAGGGTTCTGGGGGGACCCACTGTGGATGGCGGGAGCAGGGTTCAGCCAGACTCAGGGGAGGGTGCCGCCTCCACAGTGCAGCCAGGGGGGCCACGGCCCCAGAGGCCATACTTTCCCCGGGAGCCGCGAACGCAGAAAAGGGTGGCGCTTTCAGAAACGTGGGAAACGGAGTAAAGAGCCCTGTGTTACTTGTGTTACTTCCTGGGATCAGCCGACAACCAACAGCCTGTCCTCTCGGCCTCCCCGTACTCAGCGGCGGAGGCAGAGCATTGCCGACCTGTGCACTTATCAAGAAGTAGAACAGGACTCGGCTGTTCTGTGCAGCCTCTCTCTGCTCTGCTAGGAACAGACTCCACACGCGTGAAGGAGCCGTGACGGAGGCATTGTGTCATTCTGGTGACTTCCACACAGCAGTTAGAAGACCTTATGTTTGCATCTGAAACTGACATTTCACGACGTACACGTGAATAGTAAAACTCATTGAATAATTTGGATTTTTAGTATTTCTTCACTTACACTGGCATGAAATAGTAAAGAAAAACAGCATAACGAGAGAGAGAGACCACAGAAGACGGGAAAGCTTCTATTCACTACCTCTCATGACCCCCCCGCCCCCACTCTCTCGTTTGGGACACGGCTCCACAAGGCACCGGTGGCCCCGACCACACCGGTGGCCCTGACCACCCCACTCCAGCCATCCCAGTCCTGCTCGGCCTGGCTAGTTCCTGTCCATCCTTCTGGACAGCCAGATCAGCTCTCCTTCCAGAAGAGAGTCCCTTGGACCCAGAGCACCCCACGCATCCCCCCGCCAGAACGGGAATGTTTCCAGGTCTCAAACACGAGCGGGGACACTGAACCTCTCCTGCACCTGCCGAGGGCCCGCTGAGCCCCTGCCTCCCCCGGGAGCCTCAGGTCCCGCCTCAACGCCGCCCTGCCGCTTTGGACTGGAGGCCGAGCCTGCCTTCGTCAGGCGCCCGTCTCTGCCCGCCCCCTAGCGTGTGCCCCTGCCTGGGGGGCCGCTCCCCCCCATCAGAGGGCCCAGATGGCCACGCCCAGAGAGGGGGGTCCGCAGTCAGAACCGCTGTCATCCCCGCCTGCACGGCTCCCTCAGGCCGTACTAGCCACTGTCCCCGCGCAGCCCCCTGGGAAGTGAAAACAGCCCCCTACTCTCCGGCGGGGAGGGGGGGCTGGACTCCTCAGCGCCTTCCAAGGAGGCCCCACTTCGCATTCCTGCTTTTGGCCCAGAGCCCCTGCTTATGACTGAAGTTCCAGTGGCTACAGGGGGCTAGTTAGGTGACTGGGGACAAAGCACCTGAGCGCAGAGTGCCCGTGGGGGCAGGGAACGGGCCTGCTAGGTGGCAGGGACACCTGGGACAGTTCCTGTCCAGGCGCTTTGGGGGCTCCGGCCAGCACTGCTCCTGGCCTGTCAGCACCACCTTCCTCACGCGGCCCCGCCCGGCGCCCCTGACGCTGGCTACCCCCACCCACAACCAGAGGGCCGCCGGACCTCGGGGACTGGGGGACACCGGTCTTCACAGATGGGGTTTCCTGGATTCAGCGAGGAGACCCGGCTCTCATCACCGCTGCCGTCATCCTGACAGTCCCCTTGTCTGCTCCTCCCTGGTCTTTCCCCGCCCCAAACCAGCCCCGTGGAAAATCTCGAATCGGAGCTGCAGCTGTTGAAGTCTGGGGCTCTGCGGAGCCTGGCCCATGCGGCGTAGGCTCGTGCTCTGCAGGAGCCTGAGCAGCCCCCCCCCCGGGCCCCAGGACGGTGGCGGACCCTCCCCAGACCATGGCTGCCCCCTCCCTGGGCCCCGGGACAGTGGCGGTCCCCTCCCCGGGCCCCAAAATGGTGGCGGACCCCTCCCTGGGCCCCAGGATGGTGGTGGACCCCTCCCCAGACTCCAGGACGGTGGCTGTCCCCTCCCCGGGCCCCAGGACGGTGGCAGACCCTCCCTGGAAAGCTGGCCCCCATCACTGATAGGATCTTTCCTTTCCTGGTCCTACACTGACTACACTTTAGCCAAATGCCTGTGTTCATAACCCGAAGTTAATTCTAATTTACTTGCTCTTGGAGCTTTTCTGAAAGGTTTACCGGTCCCCTGAGGATCACGGTAGACACTTCAGGACATCACAAAACCAGATTTGGAAAGCATGGCACGGGACGTTCCTCCTGGAAGCAGCCCCGTTTCACGAAACCGCATCTCACACAGCGCAGTCGGAACCGCCAGACTCAGCCAGCCAACGGCCTCCCCGGGCAGCAGGCTGGTGGCCTGGGTCGGTTTCAGCCAAATGGTTTGTATTTCGCCGCGACGAGGACACGGTGCCACCTGGACTAACTCAGCCAGGCACAGGTAATCAGGGGGCTGCAGAGAAGGTTCCAGAAGGAAATCGCATCCACGCTAACAGGAGCCGCTTGACAGCGATAACGATTAAAAATGATTCCCCCGAATGAAGCCAGCCAAGGCCACGCCGCCTGAGACGCAGAACTCTGCTCCCTCTCTGCCACCCTCTCTCTCCACCCCTCGGTGTTAGAGGAAAACACCACATCGATGTTGCGGGCTCCCACCAGGTGAATGGGCACCAGGACGCCAGTTTCTCCTGTCTGGGCCTCAGCCTCTCAGGCTACTGGGGGTGGGGGCAGAGTCCTAAGAGCCCCAGAAAGGCACATGTTGGCAGTTACAGGCGGGCAGCCCCCCGGGCGGGCACAGCCGAGCGCCCTACTCCTGATACACCGCATCGCCCAGGGCACCCGGTGTGAGGCCCCCTGTGGCCTGTCTTCACTGTCACTGTCTGAGCCACCTGTGCAGGGACAAGTGGACATTTCCAGACTAATTGTCCCCCCCCAAGGGGGAAGCGGTGGGGGCTCGGGGGCACCGGGGAGCCCACTCCCGTGGTAGGGGAGGGGGGACGGTGCTGATCTCGGGGCCTGTGGTCCCGTGAGCATGGTCAGGGCTGCCCAGAGCCAGTGCGGAAGTGGGAGCGTCAGGCTCAGACCCCAGGAAGTTCCGCAGAAATCGAGCAGGGCCTGCGGCTTGAGGCTGGACTTTCCGTGCAGGGAGGGGCCACCGCCTACACTGTGGCCAGCTCGCTTCCCCCAAGGAAGGGAAAGAAAATGAAAAAGCCTTCTCTCCTGTTCCCGCCCCGGCCTCCGTGGCCCAGGAACTGCCTCCTTCTCAGGCTTCTCGAGGTTTTGCCCTGGCGTCTATTTCTCCTTTATTTCCCGCTGCCACTCTGCCCTTATTCTGGGGTTTCTCCCAGGAAGAATCTCTTGCTGTATCACTGCCTGATAAACCTACCGCAAAAAAAACAACAACAAAAACCCCATGGGATTTCACGGAGGAAACGGTCTTCAGCAAACTTCTAATTTCACCTGAGACCCATGGAAAGGCAGGGATTCGGCCAAGGTCATGCAGCTGTCCAAGGTCACGCAGCTGTCAGCGGCCGAGACCGGGCTGCTCCCAGCAGGTGCTCCGTCCACGACCTGGCCTGACAGAAGCTACGAGCACCTTGCTGTGAGGAAGGATCCGGAAGGAGGAAGACACAGGCGGAAGGCAAACCAGGTCTTCGGCAAAGCTCGTGCGGTCTTGCACGAGCATTTTGATGAGACTCCGGCTCAGCACTGTTCTCACCACCGGTGGTGACCTAACCGACGCCGGGTCTAGTTCTCTTTGGGAGAAACACCCGGAGCTCCCGCCTCCACCTGTTGTCAACTTCCCCCCACCCCCTGCTCCACGGTTCCCAGAGTCCTCGTGTGGCCGCGGAGCCCCCAGAACGAGGCACAGAAGAGGGCTGCACTCTCCCTGCTTCTGGAACATGCTCTGCTCCTTGAGGCCCATCGGTCAGAACGCTTCTCTTCTCTGTTTAGAAAACTCCTGCTCATCCGTCAAAACCCAGCTCAAATGACACCCCCTCAGGAAAGCGTGCCCAGCCTTCCTGGCATTGGTCAGGCTGGTGCTCCCGTCTCCACTGCTCCTCTGTGAGAGCTTTCATCACACAGGCAGCAATGTCCCCGTGCTCTCCGAGGCCCCGGGGCCCCTGACCCCTCTTTTCTGTTATCCTGGGATTTCCCCTTCCCTGGCCCCATGACTAAGAACCCCTTGTTATTTCATGGCCTGGTAAACCTCCTGCAGAAAATTTCACTTAGTCCTTGCCAAGCAGCCAGTCCCCACCACGGGAAAAGCACACAACGGGCGTTTCCGAGACGGCCCGATGCAGGCAGGGCCCCAGCTCGGCGGATCTCTATTTGCTTTGGAAACAAGCCCCCCCCCTCGGCTCGCAGGTGCACTTGGAAGGCACAAACCCTAGCTGTTAACATTCATCACTGGCCGAAGGCATAACTCCACCTGCTCTGCTTTCCAGAGAAGTCGGACCATCTGGCTCCTCTCTCCATCCAGCCTCCCCCTGCGACGGCACCATGAGGGACACAGGCCCCCCCCTCCCTCCCGGGACGTGCCAGGCAGAAGGCACTCACCTATGACATTCCGGATGTCATCCTCCTCTTCTGGGCTCAGCGTGGGGCTGGCGGAGGCCCTGCCCCGCCCCGTGCTAGCGTCTCTCCCCAGAGAGTCTGCGGGGACCGTGGTGGGAGGCTCCAGGGCCGTGTGTGGCACCTCAGTAGATGTGTCCCCGGAGGCCCCTGGGATGGAAGCAGACGCAGGGGGCTGCTGGGTGGCTGTGTGGGCCACGGTGGTGGCTGGTGCCTGAGTGGAAGGTTCTAGGCCTGCCTCCGCCATGGGCCCAGGGGATGCAGAGGTCCGGGGTGGCTCTGGGAACTGCCCCACTGAGGGGGACAGGGTGGGCTCGGGGGTGCCAGGGTCTGAGGGCGAGGCCGCGGCTGAGGTCTGCGTGTCGCTCATCCCAGGGGTGCCCTGGTGGGTGGCCAGCGGCCTGCGGGTGACGCTGGTCAGCAGGTCATTGTGTCTCAGGAGCTGATCTTCAATGAGCAAATCCACTCCGTTGTCACCGCTGAAAAACTCATCTTCTGGGAAACAAACGCAAGGTCATCTGTGACTCGGGGACAAGAGCACCGTCAGGCGAGCGAGAGCGGGCGCATCTGGCGGACTGATACCCGGGTTTCCTCCCTCAACACGACAGCCTGACTCAGAGACGGAGCCCGGCTGGGATTTCAGAAGAGGAAGGCGGGGGGCAGCAGAGATGGAGGGCTCCGCGGCTCCCGGAGGGTCTCTGAACAGAGCGCCCCCAGCCCCACCCCGTCTCCGGGGCACTGGGCGGACACACAGCGGTGGCCGTGGCCGAGCTGGAGGAAGCCCCCCCCACACACACCCCCGGCCTTTCCCCCTGCAGACACGCATGGAGCCTGTTGTACAACAGTGAGCAGCACAAACATCCTTCCCCTTCATGAAGCTTCTGACAGTGCGGACATCAACAGACAGCACGCCTGACGGTGCCTGGGGGAGAAAGCTGAGTGGGGCGAGGCTCGTCTGGAGAGCGGGGAGGGGAAAGGAGACTGGCAGTAGTGACAAAGTGGTCAGGACGGAGATGAGCAGAGGCCCGAAGGAGGTGACAGAGTTGGCCAAGCAGCCACCAGAGGAAGAGCATTCTGGGGCGAACAGCGGCAGTGCAAAGGCCCTGAGGCCAGACCTGCCTGCGGAGCTGGGGAGCAGCAAGGAGGCCAGCGTGGAAGGAGCGGAGGGTGTGAGGGGAGAGCAACAAGTGGCCTCAGGGAGGACACACGAGCCACGTCACATGGGGTCGGGTGCTGTTTGGAGTTCTTCTTGTGCATGACAGGGGGACTGTGCGCGGTTCTGAGCAAGGAAGGAATACGAGGAGGCAAAGATCTCTTAGGACAGGAAGTCTAACCACAGATGAAATAGAGAGTAAATTGCGTTTCATCTGTTTGTTAAAACCACCATTAAGGAACTGAAACCATGGGCAGGCAGAAACACTTGGAGGGCAAACAATTAACAAAGGACTTGTTCCAGAACACGTAAAAGAAAAAAAAAATCCCATAGATCAGTAATTTAAAAAGACAACAAACAAGGTTAAAAATGGGCAAGGGGTGCCTGGGTGGTTCAGTCGGTTAAGCGTCCGACTACGGCTCAGGTCATGATTTCATGGTTCGTGGGTTCGAGCCCCGCGTCGGGCTCTGAGCTGTCCTGGACTTGCTTCAGGTTCTCTGTTTCCCAGTCTCTCCTCAATTGTGCTCTCTCTGTCTCTCAAATATTACCAAACATTAAAAAAAAATTTTTTTAAGGGGCAAAGTGACTACGCCAACAGCGAGGTGGGCACAAACTGTGAGGAGAGACAGGGGAGAAGCCCAGGGGGGCAGGAACAGGGAGAAGCCGCACCATTGGGGGGAGGGAGGGGCGGGTCTGAGCACATGATTCCACCCCCAAACCTCAGTGTCCTCATCTGCAAACTGGGAAACCAGGCCTGGGGGGCATGGAAGCCCCTTGCAGCTCTGCTGTGTGATCCTCTGCAAGCCCAGAGAGGTCGAGCAACTTGCCCAAAGCTGCTCAGCAAACTATGAGATGATGCGGCGGGAACTCTGGCAACTGCAGGCAATTGTCCCACAACCCAGCTGGCCCCAGAGGCTACTGCGGTACTCGGGCACCAGAAGGGGCGTGCGGCTCAGAGGACGCGCAGCTCCACAGGGTCCCCCCCTCCCTCCAGTGACGCCCTCCCAAGCCCGCCTCTGGGGGGCCCCGCCGACCCCAACTCACGCTGCTCTTCGATGTCGTTCTCCTCCTCAGGGACCTTGGCCTTGTAGTAGGTGATGCCCCGGATGACGGTGGGCCTGGAGGCCGGCCGGCCCCGCAGGTGCACCTGCCTGCGCAGGGGCTGCTGCGGCCTCGCCACCTCGGGTGGGGCCAGGGGCCGCGTGTGCAGGAGCTCAATGGAGTTGATCTGCCGGGACACGGTTTCCTCCTGCAGAAACCGCTCCTCGTACTGCTCAGAGGGGACACAAGGGAAGGGCAGGTCACTGGTCAGACAGGTGGGGGCCGGCGGAGGTGATGCTGCAGCCTCGGCACCGGCCCGTGCGCCAGCTAACCTTCCCTGGGTCCTTCTTTATCACTCGTTATCACTCCCATTCAACAGACTGGGAATCTGAGGCTCAGAGAGGTCGTGGAAATTGCCAAGGTCCCACAGCAGGTAAGCGGTAGCACCAAGGTCTGAACCCAGGCAGTGTGGCTCCAGAACATGTCTCTGTAACCTCCCTGCATGTGCTTCCCTCCCGGTGCCTCCGGTCTCGTCTCCAGCGTTTCCGGGGAGGTCCATGCGGGGTGATGGTGCCCAGGCTGGGACCTGAGGCCCGAGAACCAGGACGCACCCCTCAGGATGCAGCTTCTCCCACGATCAGAAGGGACTGCCCTGCACCCTCCCGGACGCACCCAGAATAAAGCCCTAAGTGCCCGGCCGGGCACCGACCACCCTCGTGGGCACCGACCCGGGCCCAGCTCAGCATTCTTGCATCTTGTCGTGTGGCCCCTGCCCTCACCCGTCCTCGGCGCCTCGGTCGCCTGGCTGACTCCTCAAACTCTCGGCTCTTCTGAGCTGCTGGGCCTGTGCTCGGCTGTTTTCTCCCGCTGGAAGCCCCTGCACCTGCCCCCTCCAGCTACCTGCCATAATTTACCCGTTTCTCAAGGCCTGGCTAACAGTCCCAGCCCTTCTCCTTCTTCATTAACCTCTTTTCCGATTCTCACTCTGCACCCTGTGGCAGAGACTTCGCACGGACGCCGCAAATCCCGTCTCCCCGTTCCCTTTGAAGGCGGAAGCTGGCTCTGCGGGAGCAGCCACAGGAAGACCTGGCCGGTAGGGTGAGCACGAGTTGGTGGAAAGAGCTTCTGGAAAAGCTCCTTGAAAGGGAGGCCGAGTCGGCTGGAAGGCATCTTCCACGCTCTTCCTAACTGGTCTGGCCTGAAACCATCTTCTGACCATGAGGGGATGTGGGGACGGACATCACTGATGGCCTCATGCCGTCAGCCGCCGGGACCAGCTCTGCCCGCCTCCGGGCCCCCCCCCCCGCCCCACGGGCCGATAGCAGACGCGGGCCTTCTGATGGACCCACTCTGCTCTCTGATCACAGCCCCTCCCCCAGCCGGCCTCCCATGGGCGTTAAGACTCTGTCTCTCTAGACAGAAAGGATCCAGAAAGACAGCAATCACCTCTTGCTCATTTTTGATTCCCCTGGGCGGATGTTCCTTAATATGTACTTTGAATTTCTTTTAAGTGATCTCTGTGCCCAACACGGGGCTTGAACCCATGACCCGAAGATCAAGAGTCGCTTGCTCTACTGACTGAAACCCCTGGGCACCCCTCTTATGCTGGATTTTTTAATCAGAACAAATCCCAAGGAACGGTCTACATTTGTGACTAGCATCAGGATTCTGTCTTTTTTTTTTAAGTTTCATTTATTTAAGTAATCTCCACACCCGGCACGGGGCTTGGACTCAGGACCCTAGATCCAGAGTCGCACGCTCCTCCGACGGAGCCAGCCGGGCACCCAAAGGACACGGCCGGGCCAGTTCTGGTCAAACGGAAGAACCAGCCTGTCCTCCGTGGAGCTGCTGCCCAGGGAATGCCCTCTTGTGTCCCCACTCTCCGGGTCCTGCCTTGGTCCATACAGTCACGTATCTGCCCCCAACCCTGGGGCGCCAGCAGCCACCACTGAAAACAACGGACTTTGGGCACAGGTTCCTGGGAACGGAGTTCGAAGCCAGGACCACACACAGTTCCCGAAGGGTGTGGCCCTGACCTGCTCCGAGGAGGACTCCAGGGGCTGAATATTGGACAGGGAGCTTCCTGTCACCCCCTAAGCCATGGAAACCCCCTCCTCCCCACGACGAGGTGGGCAAGCTCCCCTAAATCCTGCTCCTTTGTCCCCAGGGAAATCCACCCAGAGCAGCAGAGCCCACTTAGAAACAGAACCTCTGTCCCCAGCGGCCCAGGGTCTGGGAGGCAGGGCGGGGCCTTCAGGGTCACAGGGTAGGAACTGGAGGGAACCCAGCCGGAACGGCCAGCTTTCTCACTCTGCATGGGAAGAAGCAAACAAGGCTCTTGCTCTGACCTTAAAAATCTGGCTGCAGAAAGCCTCGAGTCCTTCCCAACCACACCCCCAAGGCCGTACTGGTTTTCCCGTGACAGAAGAGCCGAACCGAGGTGACAGGGCAGACACAGCAGCCCCGTGTGCCCCGGCATCCTGTGGGGACTCACTTCTGCAAGGCAGCGGCCCCTCTCTGCCAGCCGCCCCTGGCTGCGGCCAGGGAGCCCTCTAGAAAGGGGCAGGCACGTGCCCAGGGGAGCCCCACTCCTGCCACGTGCCCCCTCCTCAATTCCCATTTCTTGCTGGTGACCTGAGCTTGATGAGAGATGCAGGGGTACGTGGCCCGCGGTGACGACTTTTACTGGGTTCCCGCCATGACCCGGCATGTCCCTTTACGTTATTTTTTAACCCTTACGACAAAGGGGCCAGGGGGGTAGCATGATCCACACTCTACAAATAAGGAAAAGAGGGGCTCAGGGTCATTTAGCGATTCTGCTGAAGGTCAGTCAGTAAAGTGGCTGGGGGGGCGGGGCGGCGCTTACGAACTAGGCCCAGGGCCGCCGTCTTCAGAGCCTACGCTCTTCCCAACGCTGAGCCACATGCCCAGAGCAGCGACCGTGGGGCTGACTTGTCTGTGATCCAAACACTCGTCTACGTCTCCAAGCCCACAGGGCCATGGTCTGGCTGGTGCCCAGCAGACTTGGGGATCCCTCATTTCCCCCTGGGGAGGGCGGCTGGGGAGCTGAGAAAGGCCCCAAGCGCTTGACTCAGACGCTGCGGGCGGCTAATTGCTGGCCCCTGGTCTCCCTCCGCATTGCAGAAGCAGGTTGTCATTTCTTCATGGTGAACCCCAGGAACTGCCTCTAATTCCAGGCTGTCCGGGACAGGCGGGAGCTGCAGATCCTTCTCCCCAGCCAAGGAGATGGAGCAAGACCCCGGCAGCCTCTGCCAGAGAACATATAATTTCCTTGGATTCGCTGGCGACAGGCTGCGCCGGGCGGCAGCTGCCCCCACCACGCTTTGATTTCCTCTCTCCGTGAATCCAAGAGCCTGTCGTATGACTTCAACTTCTGGCGTCCCTGTGTCCCCACTCCCAACCCGGCCCCCAGAGCCCCTTGCCAAGCCTCCAGGCAAGGACCTTCCTGGAGAGAGGCCGCCAACCAGTGGCCCTGCGCCACTCCGAGCAGCCCCAACCTCATCTGCAAGAACCCTGAAAGTAGCAACCAAACCCAGCACCCCACTGGCTCCCTTTGTAAGCATGGGGTTCGCTACAGAGATAGAAAGATGAAGCGGGGGCGGGGGTGGAAGATCCTAGCCTGGGGCTCCCCCCCACCTCCTGGCTCTACCCGCACCTCCCGGGTACGGGAGGATTGTGCTCACTTCAGCAGTGTGCTGAATGGGGATTTCAGGAGGGGAAAGGGCTTTGCTGAGCAAGGAGAAAACGGGTTTGGTGTGTTTGATTTGGTTTAGTGTTTGCCCTCAGGAAATATGAGCCTGGTGGCTGAACATCCCACATAATGTATCATCAAGACAACAGACGGTTCTCAGGCCCGGCCGGCTGGGAAACTGGAAGCCAGAGGGCAGGACGCCGGACTCTGCCGGGCGCCGGGCCAGCGGAAGACGCCAGAGGGGCTGAGACAGGAGCTGCTGGGTCCTTGGTGTGGGGAAAGGGCACCTCCACGTTCCCTGCCAGCCCACGTGTCCTCAGCTTTTCGGTTTAGAAGCTCAGATTTGTGGCATCTGGGTGGCTCAGTCCGTTAAGCGTCCGACTTTGGCTCAGGTCATGATCTCACAGTTCGTGAATTCAAGCCCCACGTCAGGCTCTGTGCTGACAGCTCAGAGCCTGGAGCCTGCTTCGTATTCTGTGTCTCCCTCTCTCTCTGCCCCTCTCCCACTCGTGCTCTCTCTCTCTCAAAAATAAACGTTAAAAACAATTATAAGCTCAGATTTGTTCAAGGATGACCCACGAAGCTATGTGCTCAGCATCTCGTGCATTGGGACAACTAAAAACAAGAATAAAAATAATTGCTTAAGGAATGTATTTCCAAAAAATCATCAGAGCAGTCATCATGGGCAAAGCCAGAAAATTATTGGCCTTCCTTACACTTATTTTCTGGTTTGGAACTGGCTTTATTTTCAATCACACCTCAGGCAGGGTGCAAGCACCACTCGGTCTCCAGGGTTTCTGCCCCCCAAAGACTCAATCTGACCGCTGTCCTGCCTTCGGAACACACGGGCCCAGGATTCCCCTGACCCACAGCAGCTGCCCGCCTGGAATCTCTTTTATGAGTTTCCGGCGTCCTGAGCACCGGCGGACAGCCTCCCTCAGCCCACCCAGTTTCTGATGGCTCAGGCCTTGGGGCCCTATGCGGCCCTTCTCCACATCACAGTCACGGCAGCAGCTCAGGGGCTCTGAGCGTCCAAAGCCCTGCTCCCTCCCTCACCCTCTGCCTGCCGCCTCCGCCAACGGGACAACTTGGAGACACCCCTGGAGTCCCTGCTCTGCCGTCCACCATGGCCGGGTTAGAGTAGGCGGGGCCTCTCTTAACTGCTGCCACTCCCCAGTGCCAGGGACCCCTTATCAGACCTGCTCACTCATCACATCCCACGCTCTTCAAATCCTGCCACAAAATGTGCCTGGGCCTGTGTCTGCTCTCCTGGGTAAGCTCCCAAACTGATACTGCTTCTTGGGCGTCTGCCTCGCGGACCACCAGCACGTGCAGTGGTGACACACGGAGCCACGGGACCACGCGGAGCTGTGACAGCTCATGCAGCCCTTGGCAGAGCAGCGCAATGTAGTAATTCAGGCTGGAAGCAGCCAGGGTCAAGGGGGGCCTTTTTTTTTAACTGGGGGCATTTTCAGCAAGTAGGTCCTCCGGCATCACTCCAGATGCCTGGGTGCCTTCACGGTGGGAGGCGACGAGGTGGGAGCAGACGGACCCTGCCGCCGCGTCCTGGCGGAGCGCGGCCTGCCGCGGGCCCTGCTCGGTGCGATTCGCACACGTCGGGGCCCCGCAGCCGAGTGACCCACGCTGGCCCTGGACAAGCCAGCGAGCACACCGCTCCTTCCTCGGCAGCGCGAGGGAGGCTCACTGAGGCGGGACGGGGTAGGATGACAGGAGCAAGGTTTGGGATCAGAGTCCTGGCCTCACCACTTACTCAGGGGGCCCCTCGGGGCTCCAGGTACTGTGCCGTCAGCCCCGCCCATCACACCTGCAGAACTGCCCACTAGATAAAAGGGACCGCGACCGTGAGAGAATCAAACCCGGCAAAGCCTACGCACACGTGACAGCCTGGCCCGGCCGTCCCGGGGGGGCCGTACCTCGGGGCGCGCGTAGGCGGCCGCCGCATCCCTCTGCAGGGCCGAGCGGACGTCAGGCACGCCGCCCAGGGGGCTCTCGGAGCACTTCCCTCTCTCCCGCTTGTCCGTCTCCGTTCGGATTTCTTCCACGTCTTCTTTGATCGGCTCATTTTCCTTGGTGAGGTTTTTGGAAACTTCCTGAGAAGAGAAAAAATGTAAAAAGAAAATCCGTTACAGGGCGCCTGGGGGGCCCCCCGTCGGTTACGCGTCCGACTCCGGCTCAGGTCGTGATCTCGCGGTTTGTGGGTTTGAGCCCCGCATCGGGCCCTGTGCTGACAGCTCGGAGCCTGGAGCCTGCTTCGGATTCTGTGTCTCCCTCTCTCTCTCTGCCCCTTCCCCTGCTCAGTCTCTCTTTCCTTCAAAAATAAATGCTAAAAACAATTTAAAATTAAAAGAAGATCCAGGAAAGTGCGCTGAGCCTATCAGAAGGCAGCCGGTAACCATCTTCATCTGGCTTGGGCTGGAGATGCGGAAGCAGGCTCAGAAATTGGCCTGGAAGCGACTGGGGCCCCGGAGAGGTCCCGCCCTGCGCTCAGGGCCAGAGCCCAGGCAGTGTTTCTGGGCAGCATGGCCCAGGGTGTCCCACTGCTGGAAATGCTACCCAAACCACCATAGCTTTCCTAATAACGACACTGCCTTGTCCCTGGGGCACCGGGGCACCTGGCCCCTTTCCTGTCATTTGCACACAGCGCGTCTTTACCCGGGGAGGGAACTAACATTACAAAGAATTCCACTTGCTTGCACCCCATACATGTGAGCCAGCCGCTCAGGGAATGAAAGAAGGGTTTTTTAAAGCAATTTTAGAGGAGGAGACCAAAGATGTCTACTCAACCTGCATTTCTAATGAACGCAAACTATCCCCCAGCACTCTGAAAGCATCATTTATGTGGAAAACCCACAGGTTGGTTTTAAACGTCCCTACTTACCCATAAAAACAGTTTCCCGAGATGACTCCCACCTGGCAAGTGAACCGGGTTGCAGACCTGGTCCACACGGGAAGGGACTGAAGGTACGTCTCGGTCACCACCCCTGGGGAGTACCTCCTGGGTGCCAGGCTTGCAACACCCTGGAGTTCTGGCTCTGGGGGTGCCAGGGAGATGCCAAGTGTAACTGGGAAAAAGGTCCGCGGCAGGAGGAAGGTGACCGGGCACCACTGGGCTCTGCGGGTGGCAAGTGTGAGGCTCACGGAGGGCAGAGGAGGCAGGAGCTGGGCGAGGAGCAGTGCCCCAGAGGCGGGGACTTGAACCCGGGACAATTATCGACAGCCTCAGAGGTGCCCTTCCTCCCCTGGTCATTCTGAGGGAGGCTTGCGGCACTGAGGTCCAGCGCTGCGTCTGGCTTGTGTTCTAGCTTGCATGGGCATCTGAGTTTTTATTTTTAATTATTTTTAATGTTTTTTTCATCTTTGAGAGACAGAGAGAGATAGGGTGTGAGCCGGGGAGGGGCAGAGGGAGAGGGAGACACCGAATCTGAAGCAGGGTCTAGGCTCCGAGCTGTCAGCACAGAACCCAACATGGGGCTTGAACCCACGAACTGCGAGTTGAGCTAAATTTAGATGCTCAACTGACTGAGCCACCCAGGTGCCCTGTGAGTTTTTAGATGTGATGCTCTCCTTGGGCTGCGTTCATGGGGCAGGTAGAGGAAGCCACCACGTAAAACAGAGGATGCATTTGCCTTCCATCTTTCTTCACCAGACAGATATGGGGGCCGCACAGGCATGGACGTTCCCGGGCACAGCCCTGCAGCCTGGCAGGGCACTAAGTCCCAGGGGAGAAGCCACGGCAGCTCTGAGCGGGCTGTGGAAGGATCCGGGCAGGCAGCAACCCCCGCCCCCCGACACAGCAGCCCCCGTGGCTCCCGTGGGGGCCGCCGCGTCAGTCTACCAGGCCTCAGAGCCACCAGCCACGCCATGCTCCTGGCATTTCATACCCTGGCAGGTTTCCAGCCGTGGAAGGGCTTGCTGTGTTTCGTGGGGCTCAGGCTAAGCTCATCTCCCTCAACTGCACAGAGTTAACTGTGAGAGAGGAGAGGAAGCCCTCGAGAAAGGCGTCTTTCTTAGGGAACCCCCCCCGCCCCCCGCCGGGGTGAGCCGTCTACAGGTGGGCAGTCCTTCCTGACCGCCATTGCCAGGGGCGGTCAAGGGCTGTGGTAAAGAGCGTGGATTCTGGAGGGAGCCGCCTGGCTTGCATGTCACTGTTATTCCTACTTCTCTGATCGCAGACAAACCAAACTCCCTGAGCTGCGCTGTCCCCAGGGGCAAAATGGGGTAATACTAGGATTTCCCCTGTGGATTATCAGGAGTAAATAAGTTAATACACACAGAAGTGCATGAGACATGTTGGGTAGTTTTCATAGGATGCTATAGCTGGGATTTCTAGGCTCCTGCAGGGTCCCAGGAGGCAAGCATTTCTCAGACGCGGAAACTGAGGCCCAGAGGAATGAGGTGATTTTCTCAAGATGGTAGAAATAAAAGTAGCTGAGCTGAGCCCAGCACCTAGACTCCTGGCCTTTGCTTCCACAGTTCATCTGTGGGACCACGGAGCCGGTCACGGGGAGGGTCCTGGAGCCCAGCCAGCTCTCTGAGCAGCAGGGAGCCCAGAGGGGCCTGTGAATGTCACAGTGTGGCCTCAGGGTACCTGAGAAGATACGCATGTGCACATGCCGAGACCTGCAGAAATGGTGGATCCCCTAAATCCTTGTTAGGAGTGCAGCCTGGGCTTCCCGCCCCCCCCCCCCATGCCCCAGACACCTGCAGAGTCAGAATCTGCATTGGAGTGCCTGGGTGACTCAGCCGGTTGAGCATCCGACTTCGGCTCAGGTCATGATCTCATACTTCGTAGGTTTGAGCCCCGCGTCAGTCTCTGTGCTGATAGCTCAGAGCCTGGAGCCTGTTTCCAATTCTGTGTCCCTCTCTCTCTGTCCCTCCCCTGCTCATGATGTGTCTTTCTCTGTCTCTCAAAAATAAGTAAATGTTAAAAAAAAAAAAAAAAAGAATCAGAATCTGCATTTTAACAAGACCCCTGGGTGATCTGCAAACATTAAAGTTTGAGAAGGGCTGCCTTACCGGTAGGAAACTTGGGGTACATCTGCTGGGAAAAGGGCCAAAATGTATGACCCAGAGCCTTCTGCTGCCAACAGGAAAGTGCCTGCAGCCTTAGTGCGATGCACACATTTCTTGTTTGTTTTTAAAGATTTCATTAAGATTTTTTTAATGCTTGTTTATTTTTTTTTAAATGTTTTATTTGAGAGAGACAGTGCGAACAGGAGGGGGCAGAGAGAGAGGGAGACACAGAACCTGAAGCAGGCTCCAGGCCCTGAGCTGTCAACACAGAGCCTGACTCGGGGCTTCAACTCACAAGCTGTAAGATCATGACCTTGAGCTGAAGTTGGACGTTTAACCGACTGAGACACCCAGGTGCCCCTGAAGATTCCATTTTTAAGTCATCTCTACACGGAATGTGAGGCTTGAACTCACAACCCCCAGATGAAGAGTCTCGTGCTCCACCATCTGAGTCAGCCAGGCAACCCCAGGATTCGCCCCTTCCCGTACACCCAGCGTTGCCGTGCCACCCGGCGTCGCCCCCGCTAACTCACAACGTCCTGAGGCAACACGGCCCGACGGCCACAGCGGCTCCAGGTGTCACTTCTCCACCAAGGCCGCGTGTGCTCAGTGCTGGGCACTGAGGCGTCCAGCATAAGCCCCATGGACCAGGACCCTGCTGTGAAGACCACCCTCCGCTGAGCGGAGGAAAGCAACGAACAAGCAAGTACCAACTGGTCACAAGTCAGGGCGAGGTGACAGATGTAGCTTCTGACTCCTCATTGAGGCCAAGGACGCCGTCTCCAAGGTGGGGGCCGAGGCCCTCGGGCTCCACTCTGCGTGGACCCTGCCTCCCCACCCCCGGGGGCGCTGGCCCTGCAGGGCTCCCCCCGCAGGCCCCCCGAGGGTCTTGCTGCCCTATGGGGCCCTTCTCAGCAAGTACGGGGGAGGCCGGCCCACACAGGGCCCTCCAGACTCTGCCCTGGCAGAAGAGCGAACCCCAAGACCTCAGGACTCAGGCCCCTCCCTCTGGGACAGCGGCAGGTGTGACGCCCTCGGTGAGTGCAGCCAGGCTCACGGGCACCGCTGGCAACAGGGTGAGGGGGCAGGCAGATGCCTGCGTGGCAGGAGCCAGTACACCGCATGGCTGCCCCCAAGGATCCCGGTGCTACGAGGAAGAGGAGGGCAGGGAGGAGGGAGGAAGAGCCAGTGGCTCGTGCTAGAGGGACATCAGTCGGGCACTGGGCTTGGGGGGGGTGGTACGAGCCAGCCCACGGCACGAAGGGGACCAGCACCCCATGCTGACCACAGCTGGATGCACACACACCAGAGGCAGGGAGGTGTGCAAACCCAGCGAGGGCGCAGGCGAAGGGCTGGGTGTGGGTAGAGCTAGGGGAGCAGCTGGCCAGGGCCATGGAGGGTCGGGTGGAGGGGGGAAGGGCGAGGCAGGGGCCGAGGGGGAAGGTGTCCCACAGGTACCGACTGTGTCCTGACCCCATCCAGATGCTGGACGAGGTGGGGGGGTACCTGGGGGACACGGAAGCGCTGGGACCTGAGGGAGAGCCTCCACCTCCCCCCCTAGAGCCAGGGACGGGGCTGCCGTGAGGGAAGGTGCTGGCTCTGGGGACCAGCCCACTCCGCCATCGCCACTGGAAGGCAGGTGAGGGGACCTCTCCGGGAATACTGATGCTCCCCCCCCCCGGCAGGCCTGGCGTGGAGACAGAACAGGGGGCCACCTGCGTGACACCGGGCACGGGCCAGGACTCAGGGTGCCAGGAGAGGCTGCAGCGGGACCCGTGTGGCCCCGGCAGCAGACGGGCAGGCGGGAGAGGGCGAGGGGGCTGCGGTTTGGTGGGTTGGGCAGGAGGGAAGGCAACGACCCCAAGGCTGCTGCGTCGTAAAAAGATGCACCAGACACCTGCAGGGGAGACGAGCGGGACTGCGGCCGGGCCAGGCCCGGGCCCCAGGTCACACGGCAGGCACGTGTGCCCACGTCCCAGAGGCCACCTGACCCCATCGCCCGATGGCTGGGAGTGCACAGGGCCCCAGACAGATGGCCACAGAGAACGGCCTTCCTCGAGGGGGTGAAGGAAGTGTGGGGGCGCCTGGACCCCGGTGGGGGGGGGTGAGGCCCGCTCCAGGCAGCTCACCCGCCCCTCCCCCTCTGAGCTGTCCAGGACTCAACGAGGACCAGGTGGCCGGGGACAGCCACCCCAGCCGACAGCTGTCTCCAGCCCCTGGTGAAAGAGCTGGGGGGTAAGAGCAGCTAGAAACAGCCGGTGCTCCAGCTGCCAGGATGCGGCGCAATCCCAGACCACGGCTGACGCAGCCGGGCAGGCTGGCCTGGGTGCGGGGCCACCCGCTGCCGCCTTCAATCACCACCCCCTTCCCCCGACAGCTGCTGCACATCTAGCCCGCTCCGGGGGTGGGCCGGGACCCGGAACCAGAGGTGGCTCCGGCCCAGGGTGCCCTCAGAAGTCCAGAGCCTGGAAGGCCAGTCAGCCCAGCAAAGAACAGGAAGTCCCAGGCCTCTGCTGGTGACCTGCTCTGGGGGCAGCCTCGCCCCTTCCAACAGCCACGGGCTGGCCCACACCCTGGCAGCTCCGAGCTGCCCCCAGGCCGGCAGAGGGACGGACCTACTCCCCTCTGGTCTGGTTAGCCGAAAAGAAAGCCCTTCTTTCCACAGCGACAAATGCGGTTTAAAGTACGTACAAGGAGACGGATACACACGCCTGAACCGCATGCAGACGTAACTGGGTTAGATGACATGAAAGCCGGAACGTATCTAGGAACCGTGATCTCCAACCCTTTTCCCGATGACAACACAGTGGTCAGACGGGGTGGGGACACTTCTGTCCTAGGCTGCTCTTGAGCACCAAAGACCAGACGTGACCAACCTCGCAAGCAGATCTGCTCGGGAAGGACAGTGAGTCCTGGGGGCGTCTAGAAGGGCGTGGGGGGCAGGCAGAGGGAGGCCAGGAAGGACACGGTCCCCTGACTCACGGCCAGGCCTGCACAGACAGGAGCACATTCTCCTATTAGTTGGTGAAAAGATCTCCCCCTTCCAGCCAGGCAGGCAGACCAGAAACACAAAGGCCACCAGATCCTTAGGGTTGAAAAGGCAGCCCCAGCGAAGCCTGGGCGAGCCCGTCCTGGGGAGCAGGCCAGTTCTGAGTCTGGAAACTACATCAGGGAGGTGTTTCTTTTTTTAACGCTTATTTATTTTTGAGAGACAGAGCGTGAGCGAGGGAGGAGCAGAAAGAAAGGGAGACACAGACTCCGAAGCAGGTTCCAGGCTCTGAGCTGTCAGCACAGAGCCCGACGCGGGGCTCAAAGCCACAGATCAGAGTCAGATACTCAACTGACTGAGCCAACCAGGAGTCCCGTTATTTTTTTTAGCATCATAGATCTTAAATCGAACTTGGACACAAAACTCTCAGGGAAGATGGCTTGCAGCTAGGTTAGGAAGCAGGGGCTGTGCACCGGCACACACGCGGGCATGTGCATACACAGTCCCACGGGTGTCCAGGCACTCCTGAGTGGTGACGGCCACCGAGAGGGGGCAGGGCACTTCCTCACAAAGATTTGCAGTTTGTATAGGAACCACCTAACGCTACCAAAACCTTGATGCTAGAAGACATCGTTTTAGTGACCTGTCTCTCTGTCCTTCTCTCCACTTTGATACAATCCGCTCGGAGAAGCAGTACTCGGAACTGGGTGGAGGCCCCCATGACTGTCCCGCTGCCTTCGGAGTCCATCCCCGGGCTTGGGGCCTCGAGGGGCACTCCAAGCAGGGGGTAAAAGTCTTCTCCGCGGGCTCCGGGCCACCGCCAGGCCTCCGTGCAGTGAACGGGGTTTGCCTTCGGAAGCCTCAGATTTTCCTTCTAGACTTGTGATTCCCCTCTCTGCTGGCACCTGTCCTCTGTGCCCACCCACCCCCGACGCTAATAGAACTCGTGCTCCCTGGATGCTCTTCCCCTTCTGGCCCCTCTCAGGAGAGGGTCAGCCTTACTCGGCCGAGGCAAAGGCCCCTGGGCCGCTGACCGGTTCTCGGGGGGTTTCAGGCCTCCGTGGGGTGGACAGAAAAGATGTTTGGGGGGTCAGGGTTCTGGATAACGGAGAAATGGCCCGCTCTCTCCAAACTGATGAAAGCTAGAGAGGCTGACCACACCAGGGGCTGGTGAGGACGGGCGTGGCACTTTCATTCCCCGCTGGGGGGAACGTAAACTTGAACTACCGCCTGGGAAAACAGGCTGGCGATGCCCCCGACAAATGACAAGAAGCAGGACTACTGTCCCGGGAGCTCCCTCTGCTCACACACCACAGAGAAACACCCACGCGTGTGGGCCAGGGACGCACGGGGCCAGGGAAACTCCTGGGCCACCAGGAATCACAAAACTGAAAACACACCCACATCCGTCATCAGGAGAGCGATCGGAGCGGCGTGGTGCGGTCACACAACGGAACTCTACACGGCAATGAAAGCAGAGGAACTACGGACACAAAACAACGTGGGTAACTGTTAAAATCAAGGGGGGGTCTGGCTGGCTCAGTCTGTAGAGCATGTAACTCTTGATATCTGGGTCATGAGTTTGGGCCCCATGTGTGGTGTGGAATTTACCTAAACACCATTAAAAACAAAATTGAAGGGCGGCTGGCTGGCTTGGTCGCTTAGGCATCTGACTTCGGCTCAGGTCATGATCTCATGGTTTGTGAGTTCGAGCCCCGCGTCGGGCTCTGTGTTGTCGACGTAGAACCTGCTTCAGATCCTCTGTCCCCCACCTCTCTCTGCCCCTACCCTGTTCACATTCTCCTTCCCTCTCTCAAAAGGAAGCATTAAAAAAATAATGAAAAATGTTCAAAAAATAATAAAATCTTTATTAAAAATTTTTTTTTAATGTTTATTTTTGAGAGAGAGAGAGCGTAAGCAGGGGAGGGTCAGAGAGAGAGGGAGACAGAATCTGAAGCAGGCTCCAGGCTCTGAGCTGTCAGCACAAAGCCGGACGCGGGGCTCAAACCCACGAATAGTGAGATCATGACCTGAGCCGAAGCCGGATGCTTAACCGACTGAGCCACCCAGGCGCCCCTAAAATAAAATCTTTAAAAAAGCACACAAATGACTGAAAGAAGCCCAGCACACACAGCTGTGCATACACACTGACACACACAGTTCTGCAGAGGACTCTTAATTTAGAATTCACAGACAGACAAAAGTAGTATACTTAGGGATGCATCCTTAGGTAATGACAACATTTAAAATAAACAAGCAAGGAAACTGATTAACAGAAAAGTCAGGACAGAGGTTCACTTTGGGGAGGGTGAGGAGAGGGCATGTGGGGGGCTGAGCTTTCTTGAGCCGGTGGTAGTTACATGGGCATTTGTTTTGTAATGTTTAAAAATATTTTTTTTCCATTTATTTATTTTTGAGAGATAGAGACAGAGCATGAACAGGAGAGGGGCAGAGAGAGAAAGAGACAGAATCTGAAGAAGGTGCCAGGCTCTGAGCTGTCAGCACAGAGCCTGACACGGGGCTCGAACCCATGGACTGTGAGATCATGACCTGAGCCGAGGTCGGATGCCCAACCGACTGAGCCACCCAGGCGCTCCATGCTTTGTAATATTTTTTTTTAAGTTTACTTATTTTGACAAAGAGAGACAGAGAGAGAGAATGGAAGCTCTGGGGGGAGCAGAGAGAGAGAGAGAGAGAGTTTCCCAAGCAGGTTTCACACAGACACTGGGATTATGACCTGAGCAGAAATCAAGAGTTGGACGCTTAACCGACTGCGCCACCCCAGGCACCCCTGCTCTGTGATAATTTAAGCTGCACGTTCACTGTGTGTGTACTTTTCTACACGTGGGTTGGTTTTTACCATTTAGAACGAACCTTAGCCAGAATCTATGAAGTGGAGCTCTCAGAGTTGATTTTTACCAAAAGGTGAAACTCTAACAGTTTAGATTCTCTTTCTCTCTTCCTCCTCGTTCATCTGCAAATGCAGTTTCCATTCCTGCGCCCTCCTACACGCGGGGGCGGGCACAGACACGTGTGCCCACTTCTACTGCCACGCTCTGATCCTCCTCTGGGCAAGACGCCCCTCCAATCTGACCCCGTGTCCGGCCTGACCTCCAAAGCACTCTCCTTGGGATTCCAGACTATCCACGGACCCAGAGCGGAACTGCTCTTCCGTTCCTCCTGCAGAGCCCGGCTGCAGAACGAGTGTTTTTTCCATTTACCCGACATCGTGCCTCTTCACTGAGTGCACACAGACAGACAGACAGCCAGCGCCGGCCAGGAGAGAGCGGCTGGATGTCACGCCGGCGGTGCTGTGCCCCGGGGCCCGGGCCTGTCCGTGACAAGTGCCGCGCTGCTGCACCCTGGAGCCTCGGGTGGCCTGCTGTAGGGAGCCTCTCACGCCTGCTAATCCTATTTAACAGGATTTATGGGATGCAGCCACAGTTCTGCCTAGAGTTCCCTTGGAAGAGCTATTGTTTTAAGCTCTGGTTAGGAAAAAGTGATGCCTCCCGGGCAGATAGCAATGACTCAAAGCAGCTTGCAAGCCTCTTAGACAGCCCTGGCCCGGGGGCCAGAAGGCCTGAGCTCCTGCCTACATTCCCCTAGCACTTTCCACAGGCCCCACGGCCTGCCCGGCTCTCAGGAACAAACGTACGGAATGTGTACGCGGTGGTTTAAAAACCATAATTGCTATATAAATATAAGGGATTATTAATATAAAGAGCCAGTTTTTGCTACTAAACTCACCACGGTTTTCTAGAAGAGATCACTGTCAAAAAAAAGAAAAGAAAACGACAGAAAAAGGGATCACTCCCACCGATAGAACTAAGATCGATTTCGGCAAAAATCCAGTTATGTGGTGACTGCACCCAATTCACCACTAAATCGCCTCCTCTGCCAGCAGTAAGGGCTCAGCTGCTGAGGGGCTGGGAACGGACTACGGCCCTCGAACAAAGCTCTCGGAGGCTCGGCGCCTGGCCCTGGCCTCCCCAGCACTGTGCTCTACCCCCCGAGCTGCCTTTCCCAGGCTCCTCATTTTTTTTAATGTTTTATTTATTTTTGAGAGAGAGAGAGAGACACACAACATGAGCAGGGGAGGGTCAGAGAGAGAAGGAGAGACAGAACCCGAAGACAGGCTCCAGGCTCTGAGCTGCCAGCACAGGGCCCGATGCGGGGCTTAAACCCAGGAACTGTGAGATCACGACCTGAGCTGAAGCCAGAGGTTCAACCGACTGAGCCCCCCAGGCCCCCCACCCCCAAGCTCTTAAGACAGAATGAAAACCAAGTGGGAGCAGAAGTGGCGTCCGCCCTGTTCCCATATATATATATATATACATAAATATATATATATATACATATATATATACATATATATATATACATAAATGTATATATATATATATATAAAACAACCCTTTTTCAGATGGGGCATTGCAAATTGGATGGTGCTGGATGCCAAGGGGAGAAGACAAAATTTCCAATTCCCAAGGACAACGTGGGTCCTGGTTTAACTCCTTTTCAACCCATTTGAAAGAAGCAGAAAGTAGTTTTCAGAGGGAGAAAGGGCCCCGAGCCCCCAGGAAGCCCGCTGGGAGGGGGGTGGAGCTGAGTGTTCCCAGTGTCTCCACTCCGGCCTCCAACTCTGGGGGCAGAGCAAGAACGTCGGGCCTGCTTCTCCTGGGAGCGTCCTCAGCGAGGCTGGGCCGACGTGGTCCCGTTGGCCACTGCGAACTGTCTGTGAAGGTCACGTTCCAGGGCCCCGGCCCTTCTCATCAGGCCTGATAACTGAATGCCCAGGGACCCACCAACCCGCCCAGGGCTGGTGGCCATAGTCAGAAAACGCCCATCATGGCACGGGGGGAGGGGGGAGTGAAGCCTAAAGGCAGGCGGACAAGGGAGGGGTGTAAGGCAGAGTAAGGCAGGGGCCACAGCAACCTTTGCAGGGGCGACATTTCATCACCGCCCAGTGGCCCGGACAGGGCAGCAGGGGGCACTGCCCCACTCGGTCCTCAGCCAGACCTCGAGTGCCCTGTCTCATCTAACCACTTCAACGTGTTTCCAAAATGACCTAGCTCGCTGTTTATGCCCTCAGCAACCATGCAAGGGATGTGGGGCACCTCTCCCACTTTCCGGATGGAGAAGGTGAGACACAGCTGCTTGGGGGCAGAGGACAGAGAGCGCCCCGGCCCAACTGCTAGCCCAGGGA
Organism: Mungos mungo; assembly: GCA_004023785.1. Lineage (NCBI taxonomy): Eukaryota > Metazoa > Chordata > Mammalia > Carnivora > Herpestidae > Mungos > Mungos mungo. Next base: position 36,096 of record PISW01011960.1, read on the forward strand.
GCGCTCTTTCTGCCAAACTAAATAAATAGCCTTGTTTCTCACATCC
>PISW01011961.1:0-36192 GCA_004023785.1 Mungos mungo
GACTCCTGCCCGGGGCTGCCCTCCAGGCCGCGCTCCTGGCTCCTGGCCACAGCCTCAGGGCGCTGGTCCCAGGCACCTGCCTGGGTGTCCTCCCCTCCAGGACAAGGCACCTCGCTGGCAGGGTGACGCGGGGCCCAGCACAGGAGGTCAGCGAAGGCTGAACAAAGAAATGTGTCCGATGACAAACCCCCGGCTCCCCGCAGGCTCCGAGGACACCACGGCAGCCCTGCCGCCACCAGCAAGCGCTCTGCTCCCGACCCCTTCCCACACAGACACCGCGGTGAGAAATCCTCCAAGTGCTCTCACAGCCCTCGGGCCACATCCAGGAATCTCCCTAATAATCCACTTCGAGGGGCAGGAGACCGAGGCACCTGACCCGGCTTACCCAGAAGGGCCCTAATGGGAGTTGGGAAGGAATGCATCCCAGGGCAGATCAGCACCGGCTCTGCGCGAGGCCGGGGCACAGTGAGAAGTAAACCCTGACCCTGACCCTGACCCCAGGGCCGCTCTCACGGGGCAGGGCGTCCAGCTGGGCCGAGGTTTCCAGAAGCGATCAAACGCCCCACAGCCCCAAGGCCACTGTCGATCCCACAAACCGCCCCCGGATACCTCAATCCTGCCGAAGCAGCTATGGCCCAAAAGAGCACCCCCACATTCAAAGTCCCATCTCCCGTGAGCTCATCGTTGCTGTGGCCGCGCTGGAGCCCCTGACTCACCGCTTCGCTCTGACACATTAAGAACAGAGCCCAAAAGGCAAGCAAGCTGTGGCTCTCCTGAGTCACCTCCGAGGCTCCCAACACCCACGCGAGGTGCCCCAGCCCAGACCGGAGCTGCGACCCGCCACCCTTGCTCCCACCCTGCGGCCTGGGCTGGAGAGGACTTGCTCGTGGCCCCGGCCACTGCACAGGGCCCCCCCTCCACATGCCTCCTGGGCTGGGGCAGGTCACAGAGCCCAGGTCAGCCCTGCAAGGCGCTCACGGCCGGGCGAGAGGGACTCAGGGCCGCGTGAGTGCATCCACTCCCTCACTGCACCCCGCACTCGCCGCGCGGGGAACTGGACACACAGCGGCCCCCACCCCTGAACCCAGGCCAGGTGGGCTGTGCCCAGCACCCGGCTCCTGCAGGCTCTGAGCTCACCATGGCTTCCGGGGTGCCGAGATGCAGAGCTGCTGACCCGCTGCGTGAAACGGGATCAGGGCACCGCCAGGCCCTGGGCCGAACCACGGACAGCCTGCGCTGAGTCCAAAGTCCCCCAGGGTCCCCCAGGGTCCCCACGTGCCCTTCCCAGCCCCCGGGCACCCGCTCTCTTTCCCCCCTGGCTGGGTCAGAGCCCTCTGCTGCGCGGCTGCGTCCTCAGGAGGGTCCAGCCCCCCGCCCCCTCGTGGTGGAAACCAGGCGGCGGGGCTCCTGCTCACACACCAGACCCAGCAAGGCCGCTCCACTTGGTGAGAAGGTGACAAATGCCTCTACTTGGGGAGATGGGCGTCTGAGTGCGAGAATGCACAGGCCACCCGCAGCCTCGAGTCCCAGAGGGGGCTGGGCCCCAGACCCACTTTCACTGCTCTGGGACCCCGAACAAAGCACCTCGGCCTCTCTGGGCCTCACTATTTTCATCTGCCAACGGAGCAAACAGCCCCCGGCCCAGGGTTGCTATGGGAAGGGTGCGATGCTGGGTGCCGGACGGCGGCGGGGGCGGCGCTGGCTCCCACCCTCTGCGGGAACAAGCCGGCCTGGCTGCAGCACAGAGGGGACCGGTGAAGGTGTGTCCCGGCCTGGGGACTGAGAACGGTGCTCCGGGTCAACCTGCCTTCCCTCGTTCCACAGGAGAGGAAACTGAGAGCCGTCGGGAGAAGGGCCTTGCTCACGGTCTCCCCGGCCCCAGGCTGTCACCTGTCCCAGGCGGCCTCCGTGACACTGTCTGATGCTCCAGGTCCGGAGGCCGACCTCCGCCCTCGGTGGAGGCAGAACAGCAATCGGTCCTACCCCGCCAGGAGAACAGAGAGTTGCAGTGGTTTCCCCAAAGCAGCACAGCATCTGGAGAAAATTCCATTCTGAGCCTTCTCTGCCCTCTTACCCACGCTTGGTCTCTGCCAGGCAGGCCCCTCCGTGAGGAAGGCTCACTCAAGGGACGCCGCCCCCACAACAAACGTTCACCTCTTCACCCCATGGGTACCTCTCCATCGACCCAACACCCGCACCACCCTGCGACCCCCTCCCTGGGCTGCTCTCGGGAAGCAGCACAACACTGACACCCCTGGAGGGGAGCCTGGGGGTGAGGGAGGCTCCAGGCTCCGAGCTGTCAGCACAGAGCCCGATGCAGATCGTGAGATCATGACCTGAGCCAAAGTCCAACGCTTAACAGACTGAGCCACCCAGGTGCCCCTATATCCTTTTAAAAACTCAAGGTGGTCAGATGTTTGTCTCATGTCAAGTCAGACACAGGGCTCCCTTTCATTTATTTATTTTTAAAAAGTGTATTTATTTTGAGAGAGAGAGAATCCCAAGCAGGCTCCGCACCAGCAACGCAGAGCCCTACTTGGGGCTCTAACTCACGAACCGTGAGACCGTGAACTGAGCCGAAAGCAGGAGTTGGACACCTAACCTACTGAGCCACTCGGGTGCCCCAGGACTCCTTTTTTAAAAGGAGAGGGGTCCCCCTCTACCTGAGCTGATGCTGCCGCTGCCCAGCCTGGGCTGTGAAGGCCCTTCCGGAGCTGGGTGGCCCCCGACCTCGGCCCCCAGCGCTGCGGGCTCAACTCCAGCCGCTCCAACCCTTCACCTGCAGGTCCAACCCCAGCCCCAGCCCGTCTGTAGCCGACCGGGCCCTGAAAGGGTGCACTTGAGCTTCTCCCCCCTCCACGCGCCCTGGCCCCGGCCCTGCACAGAGAGTGAGGGAACCCCACCTGCCTCTCCTGGGCCCCCTCCCTCACCTGTGCGGGGCCTGCAGGCGGGCCCGGTCAGGCGTTCTGCCCCTCGTGACCCGCATGTGGCAGGGTCCTCTCTGAGCCTCACCCCGCGATCTGTGCAGACACAGGGTCGGGCTACGGACTTCTGGATCCTTCCTGTCCGTCCTGGCTTCCCCAGGACACGCCATTCTGCTGCCTGAGCCCAAACCAGGAGGCGCGCTGAAAACCTGGCTCCGAGCCAAGTGTCCCGCAAGATAAGACCAATTGAGGGAGAGAGGGCAAACCCACCCCACTACCGTGTGGTCGTTTAAATGATGTTTAGTTTGAACAACGTGGAAGATGTTTCAGGAGTTTTGAGTAAGAGAACATGACTAAGAAACTTCACGTCTAGAATATCAAGGGTTCCTGAAAAAGGCTTTACAAAGATTGGAAAGCAAACCTTTGCAAAGTTAATAGTCGCCTCTGCGTGATTGGAACAGTTTTCTCCCATTCTCTTAAATTTTCCAGTTTCTTTTTCTAATTTTTTTTAACGTGTATTCATTTTTGAGACAAAGAGAGAGCATGAGTGAGGGAGGGGCAGAGAGAGAGGGAGACACGGAATCCGAAGCAGGCTCCAGGCTCTGAGCTGTCAGCACAGAGCCCGACACGGGGCTCGAACGCACTAACCAAGAGATCATGACCTGAGCTGAAGTCGGACGCCCCTAAGTTTTCCAGTTTCTATAATGTACATGGAAGACTTTTTCACTGGAAAAACCAAATTTTTGTTTTGGGGGCCTGAGGCTGTTTTTTAACAAGTATCCTGCGCGGGGCTTCTCCTGAGCGGCTTCACGGCTCAGCAGGTATCCCCGAGGCTGCCCGGCTAGCGCAAGGAGACACACACGGCCGTGCGGGGACACAGCAGGCCCCCTGGGCAGGCCACGGCGCCACACAACTCCTCACACTGTCACCTTGCAGAGACACCTGCAGCGGTGACCCCTGGTCTCTTCATTTATTTTTAATGTTGATTTATTTTTGAGAGAGAGAGAGAGAGAGAGAGAGAGTGTGAGAGCACAGGCAGGGGAGGGGCAGAGACAGGTGGGGACAGAGGGTCCGAAGCGGGCTCTGTGCTGACAGCAGCGAGCCCGACTCGGGGCTCAAACTCATGAACCGCGAGATCGTGACCGGAGCCAAAGTCCGACGCTCCACGGACTGAGCCCCCCAGGCGCCCCCATTCCTCGGTCTCCTTGAAGTGTGACGTCCAGAGTCCTCATTCCCAAGATGCCGCACGGCAGCCTCGCAGGTCCCTCCGGCCCCAGAAACGGACAGAGGCCGGAACCCACAGGCCTTAAAAATAGGCCCAGGAACTGAAAGAGGCACCACTCACCACCCAAACGGTTACACTTCCTCCCCACAGCGCGGGCCTGCCTCACTGGGCTGGAGGGCGCGGGGCCCCAGGGAACCCCGGGATGGTCCTCAGGGATCGCAGGAGCACAACCCCAATGCCATGTCCAGCCCCGGGCCAGGCGCTTTGTGTCCTTTATAACAGAAACAGCGGCAGCAAGGCCGGGGTCTGGCTTTGTGCAGGGCCTGGACCTGCTGTGTCTCGCTTGCTCCTCACGCTGTCCCCGTGAAGCTGTCGCTTGTCCTGTAGTTCCTGTAACGCATGTCACAGAGGCTCAGGTCCCCCCCCCCCACCCCGTCTTCCCTTCCAGCCACGTCTCCCGCTGAAACCCCCACCCACCGCGGGGGCCCAGCTACACCACACCTGGCCAAATGGGAGAGGGCCCGGCCGGGAGGCTCACTGGAAGGCTGGTTCCCCCCTTCATTCCTTCTGGTTCATTCCATGAACTCCCTGCAGGACGGCTGCCGGCATCTGACGGGCCTCAGCTGGGACCACAAATCCCAGTTCCGCCACCTCCCAGCTACACGGCCTTGGGTCAGTCGCCTTCCTTCCTGAATGAAGTTTGGTTTTCTCACCTGCAAAATTGGGGCGCTCGCAGGACCTACCTCCACAGGCGTTGCTGCAGCGGCCGTGCGACAGGCGCAGAGCAGGCCGCCCAAGTCAACAGCCACAAAACTCCCTGAGGCCGGGCCAACGGCCCAGACCACCACAGCCTCTGCGTCCCTTCCAGCCGGGCCAGCCTCTCCCCCTCGGCCCAGGCAAGTCCTGTGCCGCCTCGGCTCCTCTCAGAGGCCCCGTACTATCCCCCTGATCAGCTGTGGGGGTCCCTCTCCTGTGCTCTCCTGAGGGAACCGCTCCTACCTCCGCCTGGGCCTCTCCTCAGCCCACCTGCGCACACCTGTGATGACCGGGCCACCAGCACCCTGAGAACAGGTACGGGCGGTCCCACCTCCGCTAAGAGCTTAGGCTTGGATTCTGCCACTTACCAGCCATGTGCCTGGGGACATGTTACTTCACCTCTAAAACCTGCACCTGCTCCCCAGGACAAAGAGCAGAGGGCAACAACACCCACCTTCTAGGACAATTTCAAGAATAAAAGAAAACAGTGAACGTGGAACACGCCTCTCACCCCCCAGCACTCCCGGCCAGAGAGAGAATGCCCTAGGCCACCTAACAGGGGACATCGGTCCAGGCAGAGCCGCTCTGAAAAGTGTTCAGCCTGGGCAGGGCCCAAAGACATTCAGCATGACATAGGCCCCTCCCCTCCCAGTGCCTGTCCACGGTTCACACTAGACACCGGGGCCAGGTCAAGTTCACGTGGCCCCACTTCACATCAGCAGCGTGCGGCCCGTGTCCAGAGGGAGCCTTCCCTCGCGCAGGATACTTAAGCTGACATCCAGGACTCATGGGGGGGCCCAAGCCCCAGGAGGAAGGGTCAGGCTGGATCTACTTCTGGTCCAGATGTCTGCACCACACATCTGGGCACCGGCCCACCTGATTCTTCCCGGCTCCAAGAACCCGGAGCCCCGCAGAAGCTGTCTCAGCCCAGCCAGCTTGGCTCATCTGCTCCCTCGAATCCCAAGCAGCTTCCTGTGGATAACATGTTACAATCCTGCCCTGAGGAGCCACAGCCCTGGCGGCTTCCAGCAGGGTCCCTCCTTCGGCTAAGGAACCTGCGCACCGGGCTTCTCTCCCCTACTCAACGGTGGTGCCCTCCCACCAGGCACGATCAGGCAGGATCTGGCTCGATCCCCCCAGCCTGGCACGGAAAACATGCTTCCGCCACAGACGCTGCCATAGAGAGGACTCAAAAGACAGGTCTGGAGCCACAAGGTGCCTTTCATCATGACAGCCAAGTGACAATCCCTGTGGGGGAGGGGGAGAGCCGGCTTTCTCCCATCTTACACAGACGCTGTGACTCAGAGATGACAACAATGAGTCTAGGGTCAAGCATCTCCACCAGAGGCTCCCTCACACCTTCAAAACAACCTCAGAGAACACTGCACGGCTCTCAAGAGCGTCAGCTGTGAATGAACAACCACGGCGACAGTCTGGGAGGCAGAAGTCCACGAATGTAACAGGTTGTCATGGCTGCAAAGTGGAGAAGGGCCGGGCAACCCACTGGGTACACGAGAGTTCTCTGGGGCCGGCGCTCTGGGTGGGCAGGTCGACCACCAGGCCCTGACCCTACCCTGGCCCTAGGTTGCTATTAAGCTTGGCCCTCTCTGAGCATCGCATTTTTCATCTGAAAAATGAAAGAGGGACACAGTGCACCCTTCTAAGAGGCTCGATTCTACTCCTGCTACACCCACACCCTTGACTGCCTAGTCCAGAAAGCCTCTCCCTGGCTCTGCTCAATGTTTACCGGGCATCTGCTCTGCACGTGCCCTGGGCTGGGCACTGAGGAGTCACAGACTGGGCGGTGGCCTCGTGGGGCTAGCTTGCTCAACCGGGGGAACAGTCACACAGACTATTACCGTGCCACAATTGGCCTGATCATCCAGAAGCCACATATGCAATACAAAGAGCCCAGGCAGGGCAGGAAGGGGAGGTGGGGTCACCGGCACAGGAGCTGGGGCCTGGAGGGACACCTGTAGGCATGTGTGGAGCAGGGGGGAGGGGTGGCCTTCCAGGAGGAGAAGAGAGCAGGCAGGAAAGCAGAGCAACAGAGCACCACAGGAGTGGAGTTCAGGGGGACTGGGGACAGGGATTGGAGAGTAAGACAGGAGACCTCGTGTGGGAGGGGGATTATGGGGCATTTCTCCTCCCCGGAGGCAGCGTAGCAGGCACAAGGTCTGGCCGGGCGGGCGGAGGCCATCTGGGGAGCAAGGGAGGGACGTGGAAGGCTCTGCTGTCAGTCTGGCCAAGGGTCAACCCCAGCTCTGCCCCTTCCTTGATTTCCCAGGGCAAGTCTCCCCCCTCCCAGAATGGAGGTGATACTCCTATCTGGCCACCTCGGAATAGAACTGACAGAGCGCACTCGGTAAGCTGCTCCGGAAATGTCAGATGCCAGAATTCATTACCATTGTCCTCACAGAACGGCCCTACGCTCCTGGGGGCGGGGCCTGGGGGTGGGGGGAGGAGAAGGTGCTCACGGAGGTGGGGAGGGGCTGCCTGGAGCTTCCGGAGCAAACTGGGCTGAGGGGCCTGGAGCAGATGGTCCGGCAGACCTCTCCCATCTCTGACATCCTGCGCCAGGTGGCTGGCACGCAGCCTGGCACACAGTAGGTGCTCAGTGAATGCTTGCTGACGGGCACACAGCCTGGCACACGGTAGGTGCTCAGTGAACGCTTGCTGAATGAACTTACAGGGGTCCTTCAATGCTTAACACTAGGTCTTGAGGCCTGATCAGAAAAAAAAAACCTGAGAAACCCATTTCCTGGCCCATCCCTACTTCCAAGGCACCCCACCCTCACTCCAGGAAAGGTCATTCCTGGGGCAGGCTGGGCTGGGACCTGCTTCCAGAGGGGACACATAGGAAGGTAAACCTGCCTCCTACAAAAAAGAGGATTCAAATTTATTTCCTCTCCTCTCTAGACTCAGGGTGTGGCCTGCTGAGGGGCCCGGAACTCCAGGGGAGCCATGTCCCTGCTGCTGTGTGACCTTACAGGGGCTATGTTGGCCCTTTGGGAGTCCCCAGTGGTGAAGGAAGGGGAAAGGGTAGAGTCCCCAAGGCTGGCGTTCCCTCCTTCACAACACTGTCACCCCCTCAGAAACTCCCAGCTCAGACTGGGGTTGGGGGGGGCTGACGATGTGGTATGAAATCACTCCGGCATGAAGAAGGGAGGGATCTCTTCGTGGAAAAGAAATGACAACCACACACTATGGGGGTCTGGGCCGGATCCATCAGTGGTGATGACCTCACACCCAGCCAAGCCCGGAGACCCCACCCATGCCTTCAGCCCCAGGCTCTTCCTAACAATACCAGGCGCCCCCACCCCACCCTCCAGCAGATTAGGACTTGGGACCTCAGCTAAGCAGGATCACACCAGAGGCGGTAGCCCCCCCTCCACTGAGCAGGTGGGTTCAGGGGGCCAAGGCCCAACAGGTCCCCAGCTGGAGCTAATGGAGAGGAAGACATGGCAGTGTGGAGAGGTGTGGGAAGACAAAGGCTTCAGGAAGCTGGGGACGGTGGCCAGGACATGCTGGCAGGGAGGTCTGCCCAGCGCCCTCGGGGGTCCTGTTCCCCCCCCCCCCGCCCGCCGCTCCCCCCCAGTGGTCTAAGGATCTCCCCAGATCCCACGCCCACACTCCCTGCAGCAGCACCAAGCCCCGGGGAGGGCTTCCTAGAGAAGGAAGGGACCTGGCACAACCTGGGAGAGGAAGAAGGATGGACAGACTCACTCGAAGGGACAGACAGAGGGAGTCACCGAGTGACCCGGAAAAAAGGAAGAGACACAGAGACATGAGTGTGCGGAGACGCTTTTAGGACCAAAATCAGAGACCACGACACGGGGACACAGGAAAAACCCACACGTGGAGACCTGGGGGGCGCATGGAGGAGGCCACGACACACAGAGCCAGAGACACGGAGAGACAGACGCGCGCAGAGAGACACACGGGGAGACTTTAACCGAGAGACGGAGACACACGCAGGGACGGAGACAGGCGCCGAGACGGAGACACCCAGAGACGGACAGAGACGCGGAGACCGAGACGCACGCAGAGACGGACAGAGGCGCAGAGACCGAGACGCACGCAGAGACGGTCAGAGGCGCAGAGACCGAGACAGGCTCCGAGACACACACGCGCGGAGCCGGAGGCGCGCGCCCCCGCGGCGCCGGCGGCCCGGCCCGCCCCACTCACCGAGGCCGCAGACCTCCCGGCGCAGGCTGAGGCGGCCGCGCTCCTCCGCTATGGCCCGCAGCATGCGCTGCAGCGAGCGCTCCTCGGCCTCGGCGCCGCCCGCAGGCTCGGGGGACGTGGCGGCGGCGGCGGCGAGGGCGGGCGGCCCGGCCCGGAGCCCCGCGGGCGCGGGCGCCGAGGCGCAGGCCCGGCCCGGCGGCCGCGCAGAGGCCATGCCGGGCCCCGGCTCATCGCCCGCGCCGCGCCCGCCGGGGCCCCCGGCGCGCCCCGCCGCCCCCGCCCCGGCGCCGCCTGCCGCGAGCACCAGTGAAGCCACAATCCGCCTTTGTGCGCGTCGCCGCCGCCGTCGCCGTCGCCGCCGCCCGCCTGCCGAGTCCGGGGAAACGGGCGCAGATCCGCGCCGCCGCGGCCGCCCGCGCGCGTCCGAGCCACCGCCCGCCCCGCCCGGCCCCGCCCCCGGCCCCGCCCCCGGGCCTCCAGGCCCTGCCCCTCCATCCGGGCCCCGCCCCCACTCCGCCGCGGCCGGCTAGATCCCGCCTCCCGGCCCTCCAGACCCCGCCCCCTTACTGCTCTGCTCGCCCCGCCTCCCACCTTCCCCTGGCCGCTAGGCCCCGCCCCCACCGATGAGGTCCAGTCCCAGGCCGGGCTTCCAGGGCCTTGAGCCGGGCGGGCGGGGTCTCTTCCCCACCCCCACCAACCCTGGCCCCGCCCACCTCCGACACCTGCCGGGCTCTTCCTCCAAAGGCTGTCCTGAGCCCGCCTCGACCTCTCGGGCTTGGTCTGCTGTTCCTCTCTGGCCCCTCAGCCTCTGCGCCCGCCTCCTCCTGGCCCAACCCCCGCGGCCATCCCCCGCCCTCGAGCACCATCCAGCACTTTGGCGGGGCATGGGGACCACGATGCAAAGCCCTTTCCTCCTCGCACTGAGTCCTTGGCCCAAGCGCTGCGCAGGGTGTTGAGAAAGACTCTGAGCCTCAGTTTCCTCAGCTGTACAATGGGGATATTTCCCTGAGTGTTGACTAGGTATGAGGGGATTGAGAAGTAGGGAAATACGAGATCGGCGGGGCATGTGATCCTGAGGAAGGCCAAGGTCCAGCCAGGCGCCCCTGGTGAGCTATCCTCCGCTGATAGAGGGCAATCCAGGGGAGAAGCAGCCAGAGGCCTTCGAGCGGGGGCACCCACGCCTGCCAGCTCACTTCTAGGGGGAGGTAGAAATGGAGAGACCATGCTGGGGGGTGGGGTCAGTCTCAACTCTGAGCCCTCTAGGGAGGTCCTGCCTCCAGGCCCCACCCCACCCCCAAGTGCTGTTGACCCTTGAACAGCTCGTGCTGGGCAGTGAACTGTGTGAACGGCTAGGGTCCACTTAGAGGCAGGTATTTTTCGAGAAATACAGTTCAGTACTATAGATGTATTTTCCCTGTGATTTGCTTCATAACATGTCCTTTCCTCTAGCTTACTGTATTGTAAGAATCCAGTACATAACACATACAGAGACGCGTGGAATACAGAGCAGAACGGAACACAAAATGAGTCGACTGTGCCATCGGTCAGCAGCCGGCTGTCGGTACTTCTGTTTCGGGGGCGTCAGAAGTTGCACGGGGATTTTCACCTGCGTGGGGGATGGGACCCCTAAAGCCCCACATCCTTCCAGTCCCAGCCGGACTCTTCTCCCCCATCCTCGTAAAACCCTCCCCCTCCTTCCCCTCGGGCCCCCATGTCACCTTTTCTGACCATCTTACCTGAAGCCCCACTGTCCCTCCTTCTCCAGTCCCCTCCCTGCTTTATTTTCCTTCACAGCACGCACTCCCCTCCTCGGACATCACCCTGCACAGCTATGAGTTCTGTTCAGTGTTTGATTCCCGCACAGCTCACAGCTGGTACTAGGGCACTTTGGGGACAGTCCGCCCTGTAAGTGAATGTGGGAGAAAGGAAGCAGAAAACCCTCTTGGACGAGGCAGTGAGGACGCCTGGGACCATGGGGCATAACAGCCTGGAGGACGAAATGGGTGGTCTGGACCCTGCTTCAGGCCTCACTGATGGTTTGGGGCCACTGAGCCCGTGTCTCGGGCCCTTCTGTGCCCTCAGAGCCAGGCCTGGCGGGGGGGGGGGGGGGACTCAGCACAGGAGCGTGGAGTGAGAGAAGGAACGGAGCAAGTGGTGGGCCATCGGCAGGTCTCTCTTCTCCGCTGGGTCTGCGTCTCCTTCTGTAAAATGATGGCAACAGCCTGAGGGCTACGGCCACCAGTTCTGATTCTGGACAGCTGGGCCTTGGGCTGGCAGAAACGGGAAATGAGGCTTGCCGAGGGCTCCCAGGCTGGCAGGTCCGGTGGTCATATCCCTGTCCCTCTCCCCAGACTCTGTAAAAACCCCTCCCTGCTCCCCCGGCCTCCCCTCTGCTCATGGGGCAGCGGACGCCTGAAATCGTCTCTTCTCCACTGAGCTTGGCTTCAAGGCCACGGTCGCTGGGAAGCCTTCTGGTTAGTTTTGGCCAAAGCGTTTGTGTTCCTACCTGCTTCATCAACTCCCCCCCTCCCCAGGGACCAGACAGCAAAGTCTGCTTCTTGCTGTGGGTGCTGATTACCTGGTCAACATACAAAAGAAGCTGAAATTTTGTGAGTTATGCACTTTTGTGTATGTAAATATTCAGAATATACAACAGAATTAGAAATAAAACATTTAAGGGGTTTCTGGGTGGCTCAGTCAGTTAAGTGTCCAGCTCTTGATTTCCGTTCAGGTCATGATCTCACAGTTGGTGAGTTGGAGCCTGGCGTCAGGCCTCCACACTAACAGTGCAGGGCCTGCTTGGGATTCTCTCTCTCCTCTCTCTGCCCCTCCCCTGCTCGCTCGCTCTCTCTCTCTCTCTCTATCTCAAAATAAATAAATACACTTAAAAATAAAATAAATTTGAAAAATAAAAAAATAAAAATAAATTAAAATTTAAAAACTAATAAAAGATCCTTGAAAAAATTTTGGTTGGGCCATATTTCCTATGACAATGAAAATGTTCTTTTCTGCAAATACATGAGCTGTGCTTTTAGAAAAACCACAAGGGGGAAGAAGCGTGTAGGCACAATAATGTCCCCCAAAGAGGTCCAACCCTGATCCTTGGAACCTGCGAATATTTGTTACAGGACAAAAGAGACTCTGCAGCTGGGATGAAGGGAATGGACCTCGAGACAGATCCTTCCAGATTCTCCTTAGAGGCCCAATCTAATCACACAAATGCTTAAAATCGCAGGGTTCCTGGCTGCAGTCAGCGATGGGACAGGAGAGACCGTACATGCACCGTTGCTAGCCTCGAAGGTGGGGGAAGGGGCCACATGTCAAAGAACACAGGCAGCTTCCAGAAGCCGGCAAAGGCCAGGAAACAGATTCTCCCCTAGAACCTTTGGAAAGGAACACGGTCCCGCCTGCACCTTCATTTTAGCCCAAAGTGAGACCCCCGTCGCACTTCACAGAACCGTAAGATGCTAAACCCGTGTTGTTTCGAAGCACTTCTGTTGTGAGGGAAGCAATAGAAAAACAAGACAATGAGCCAACAAAGGGAATCCCGGAAGCTCTCCTTTCCCGAGCCTTTTCTGCAAACAACCCTACAGCAAACAATAAAGCAAAGATGAACAAAAGGAAAAGTCAGCCGCAACCCATTTGCTTTCCGGGGTCAGTTCTCTCTTCTTCCAGCGTCCCTGCCCGGAGAAGGTTCCTGGGTGCACAGCTCTCGTTTCTCGCTCTCACGTTTGGGGGCTGAATGGACTCAAAGCGCCAGTCGGTGTGACCCGCCGATGCTCCCCACGAGCCCTTCTCCCAGTGGTTCTCACGGGGCTGAAAGCCTCGGGGACTCTTGTGAAATGGTGCCACCAACCTTCTCTTCTCCAAGCTTCTGTCTACGGTCTGCGGGGTGAGTGCCCTCCTGCCCCGACGGTTCCGTGAGTGTGTAGGTGACCTCTGATCGTGCATCTTTTCTCCTTGGGCCTCGAGAAGAAAGGACAGTGCCCCGCGGGGTCAGCGAGGTCCGCTCTGCCCCACCTTCGATCATCAAGCTCCAGAACCTCAAGGGGCAGCTTCAGAGGTTCCTCATTCATTCCAGAGACGCTCTTAAAACACTTTTCACAGTCAGGTGAGTTTCCTGGCCTGACTTCTCCCTCCTTGTGACTCACTCGGGGTCTTCCCTTCCCGAAATCCCTGTCCCTCAGCCTTTTGTTTCTCCGGAAATTGAAGGCCAACCACAACCAGACCTAGATTGCAACAGTGCCTGAAACACGGGGTTTTTCTCACCTGCCGCCAGGCTAGGGGCCCCGGGTCAGAAGGTTCACCGCCTCCCTCCTCCCCTCTGCGGGCCCTCTATCCACCACCCGCCCCACCGCACATGCAATACTTTCTCATCTTCAGCTGCTCCGCTTCTTTAAAATAGATCCCTGCTAAAATTCTCCTGGAGGGGATAACCTTAAAGTTATTTTTGGCACCGACACGGCAGCAAGAAGAAAGGACTCCAGAAGGTTTGCAGAAAGACGTGCCTGATAGGAGGGGGTGGGGGGCGAACTCACATCGCCCAAGGAGCCGCTTTACGCCGGGAGCTCCGGGAATGTGGACAGGTTCGGTCCTGAGCCGGGGAAGGCAGCTCGCGTCGGGCTGCACGGCGCTCAACATCACACCGCACGTGAGATCTGGGGCCAGGATTTGAATCTTCCCGACTCGGGAAAGAAGAGACAGCCACACATACACCATCTGGCATCAACTCACCTGGTTTGGGAGGGAGGGACGTTGGAGAACGGACACGAGGTGACAGGTTTCGAAGGGAGAAGGCTCGCCTCATGGAGCTGCAAGGCCACAGGTGGGTCATCGCCAGGAAGCCCAGTCTCGGGCTCCCTGGGGAAGAGGGGGTGGGCTGTGCCCAGTGCGGGCAGGGATGAAGTAGGGAAAGAAATTTCATCATCAGAAGGGGGACCTGGGACGAACAGTTTGGACTTTGTCGAGTCCCTTTTGCTCCAGAGCCCTGGCCCTCCCATCTGTCAATGAGGAGGCTGACTCAGTGTCCCCTGGGGCCTTTCCAGCCCCCACATCATGGAAGGACAGGTGGGGTGAGCCACGGCCGGGAGCTGGAGAGCCTGCCCTCCCTTCCCGGCTTCCCAGGCTCTAGCTCCCAGAGCTCCCGGCAAGAAGTTCTTTCCCCTGCACCTCAGCGCCCACCCTTCTCCTCACTTGGGGCAATAGAAACTATATTAGCAGCCAACACTGTGCACTTCAGTGAAACACAAAGATAAAATAGCAAAATTAAAATTAATAGATGCTGAGGCGCCTGAGTGGCTCAGTCTGTTAAGTGTCCGACTTCGGCTCAGGTCACGATCTCAAAGTTCATGGATTCGAGCACCACCTTAGGCTCTGTGCTGACAGCTCATAGCTTGGAGCCTGCTTCAGATTCTGTGTCTCCTTCTCTCTCTCTGTCCCTCCCTTGCTCATGCTCTGTCTCTCTCTCTCTGCCTCTCGAAAAGAAACAAACATTAAAAAAAATTTAATAATAAATGAAATTAATAGATGCTTCATTAAATACTATAAGATATAACATCGGATCATCTTCATGCTTGATTTGACATTCATAGAAGTTTCACTACATTCGAGAACTCTGCAGGTTTGATTTTCTCATGCAGCATTCTGAGAATGCCCCGTGGCCGATGGGAAATCAGAAGTCAAAGGGTGCTGATATATTTCATCTTATTTAGCAAATATGGACCCAGGACTTCCCACGTTTTCTGACTTTGCCAGTGCTGACATGAATCCCATGACTTGGGACCATCATTATCCCGCTTTCACAGATGAGCCGGCTCAGGTGAGGTCCACAGCCGTCAGAGGCAGAGTCAGGAAGCCAAGGAAATTCAAGCGCAAAATTGTAAAAATCCTTTCCGTTTTTCTCAGTACATTTTAAAAAGGTACGTCCATGTTTGAGATGATATGGGCATCCCCACTTGACAAGAGAGTAAACGGAGGCACGGAGACACCAAGTGGCCTATTCACACAGCCAGGGCGCGGCCCGGGCGAGATCGGAGCCCAGGAGCCTGCCGAGGGACGCAGTGACGGGACGCGTGGGTCTCACTCGGGTCCTGTGGGTAAACTCACTAACGCCGGCCTGGTGCAGGCCCCGTGTGGAGCGCCTGCAGCCCAGCGCTGTCCGCACCCACCGCGGCCCCGGCCCGTGGACATCTTGGGAGCAGTGGTGCATCCTGGGAGTGGAGGTAAGGGGCTGCTTTGAGCCCCAGCCCCAGCCGGACCCTCAACCTTTGGGAGTCGCCGCTAGACGCTGCCTTCTGTGCTTCATCAGCGGGACCGGGTGGGCGTGTTGTTTTCGGGCGCCAGGTGTCACAAACCACACACACACACACACACACACACACACACACACACACGGGGTGGCTGTGTATTCCCTCGGGGTTCTAGAGACCAGAGATCAGAACTCGAGGGGTTGACACGGCTGCGCTCCTCCGACTTCCTGCCTCTGCAGCTCCCAGGGGCTCCGGCCGCTCTTCGGTTTGTCACCACGTCACTGTCTCCGTTCCGTCGTCACAGGGTCTCTCCCCTGTGTCTCTGTGGCTCATGTCTCCTCTGCCTCTCTCTTAGAAGGACACTTGACAGTGGGTTTGGGCCCATCCTAAACCCTGAGTGCTCTCAAAAGCCTTAACTTGGGGCGCCTGGGGGGCTCAGTTGGTCGAGCGTCTGACTTCAGCTCAGGTCATGATCTCATAGCTTGTGGGTTCAAGCCCCGCGTTGGGCTCTGTGCTGACAGCTCGGAGCCTGGAGCCTGCCTCGGATCCTGTGTCTCCCTCTCTCTCTGCCCCTCACCTGCTCACTCTCTGTCTCTGTCTCTCAAAATAAAATAAAGACATTAAAAAAAATTTTTTTTAAAGCCTTAACTTTAATTGCATCTGCAAAGACATTTTCCAAATAAGGTCACTCACCCTCCCGGCTTACGAGTGGGCGTATCTCCGGGGGGCACCGCAGACATCTGCTACCTTTGTGGGTGAAGCATGTTCCATCTTCTGACCACGGGTCTGGCTTTTTCCACCAGGACCCACTTGGCCCCCATTTCGCTCCGCCTGGGGTGAGCACTTGAGTTAGGGCTGGCCCGTCAGAGCAAAGCGTCTCCCGGCCCAGTGATCAGTCCGGGGCTGGTCCAGTCGGAGTCCATCTGGCTGTCTCTGCAGCGGGGCGGTTACAAGACCAGGCGCGGGCTCCCTCCAGAGGCCGAGACCACACAGAGGAGAGCGGGGCCAGGGGCCTGTCCTGCTCCGTGCAAGGGCCCCGCGGACTCCGCTGCCCCCGCTTACTGATGCTCTCTTCCCTCCGGGCGATGCTGCTCTGCCCACAAAGCGCACCGAGCCGTGCCTCCTGGTGGGAGGGAGCCCCGCCTCTGCATCTCGCCGTCTGTACACAGGACTCAGGAGGTCTGAGAACTTGAGTGGGAACAACATCACATCTCTATTTTCATTCTGACTTAAAGTTAGCATCCCGTCCATCACGACTGCAGGCTCAGAGCACAGAACTGTCGCAGACCAGCGGTTATCCACAGCTTTGCCGGCCGCACCTACACATGGTCCGGGGAGGGGGTGTCAGACGTGGGTCCTGCCCTCCCAGAGCTGTCCCAACAGCCCAGGGGGCCCCCAACGGCTCCAAGAAGGGACATGATCTCAGATTTGACTGTGCCAGGATGCCGTAGAGAATGGGAGTCGGGGAGGCCTCTGAGGGAATGAGTGGCGACACGGGGTCAGGGAAAGGGCCAGGAGTCCTGGGCTGGGGGTGTCACAGCTGGGAACGGGGAAGAAGACGGAGTCCAAAGGCAAAGAAAGGGACGCAGCCGGAGGCCTTGGTGGCTCCTGTGGTATGAAGCCTCAGCCCCACTGCCCCTCACCTCACCCACCCCCAGCTCTCAGGACACCCCCCTGGCCTCCCCCGTCAGCCCTTCCGGGCTTCGTCCTGGGCCCTCCTCCTCACTCCCATGCGCCGGCCCCCCTCGCACATGGCAACTGCCTGCACGGGCGTCACCTCGCCCTGGGCCCAGCCGACGGCGCCACAAGTTCACTGCCGGGACTCCCCGACCTGCCCGTCTCCTCCTCCTCCTGCCGGCTTCAAGCCAGAAATCAGGAGGCTCTGGCTTCGCCCGCGCTTTCTCCACCCCAGCTGGGGACTTGCCTGCTGAGTGCCTCGAGGCCCTCCTCACTCGGTCCCCACCGCCCCTGCCTCCGTCCACACTGCTGCCCCTTCCTCTAAACTCCTCTCACGCGTATTTGCTTCCTGTTGCTGCGTAACAAAGCATCACACACTTAGCGGCTCGTGGTCTCACGGTTGTCAGAGGTCAGAGGTTTCGGCCCAGCACGACGGTTCCTGCTCCATCTGGGAGGCCCACATCCTGGTGGCAGCAAGAGCCGGGCTCCTGCCTGAGCCCTGTTCTTGTGGACAGAATTCCTTTCCGTGCAGCTGTGTCTCCAAGGCCACAGGAGTGCATCCCTCTGACTTCCCTTGTCTTGAGGATGCCCTTTGAGACCTCACCTGATTAGGTCAGGCCCACCAGAATAATCTCCCTTTGAATTAACTCAGTTGATTAGGGATCCGATTTACACCTGCAAAATTCCCTTGTGACACGTAACATAACAAATTACGGGAGTGGGATCATCTCGTATCTATAGGTGTCACTCACACTAAAGGGGAGAAGGTTATCTATCCAAGGGCACTGGTGGTCATGTTAGAGGTCACCTTCAACAGAGAGCCTGTCCGTGGGGTCCCCCAGCCTGGGGGGCCTGGGCCCCTGCACCCCAGCCTCTGCTGGGCCACCAGGGGGACCTTGCCCGTCTGTGTGTCCATCTGCCCATCTATTCATCTACAGATTCTTGATCTATCTTTCCTACTTCGCTGTTCTTTTTTTTTTTTTCAGTTTAACATGAAATATTTCAAATAACCCGCAAAATAGAGCGACTAGCATAACGGACACCTCTTACACCTATCGCCTAACTTTCAATAATTGTTCACACTTCGCCTTATCTTCTTTGTCTTTTTTCCTTAGTATTTTGAAGTCAATTTCGGACGTGGTGATCATTCAATTATAAATCTTCAATGTGTGCATCGGTCGTTTACGTTTTTATTTTAAATTTATTTAAATTCAATTGTATTTAAATAATACATTTTTTAGTATTCAATTTGTTATTCAATTTATTTAAAGACAGTGTAGTATGGGTTTTGGGAGCAGACTTTAGTGACTCATCACTTACATACGACACCCAGCGCTCATCCCGACAAGTGCCCCCTTCACACCCATCCCCCACCTCCCCTCCAGCCACAGGGTCATCACCTCCGTAATAAAACTAACGTCAGTCCTCCCTTCTCCCGGCCACATTCCAGTTTCTCTTATCGTCACCAGCAGCTTGGAGTCGGGACCAGGGCGAGCCTTCCAACATCCAGTCTGAAGGCCTCACTTCCCGGCTCAGCGCTTCCTGGTGTCCCCGACCCAGCCTGAAGCCAGTGGCACCCACCTGCCCCTCGTGTCCCCTCACTCACCCCTGCCTGCTGCCCACTGGTCTTCTGTCTGCTTCTCAGCGGACCATCTCCTAGCCGCCCACCTTCACACCTGCTGTTTCCTCCACCTGGAACCTTCTCGGTACCTTCTCTTCCAGTTCAGCCACCGTTCCCTCGGGGGCCCCAGAAATCTCTGAACTGGGTCCAATGCCTGTCTCCTCTGATCTCTTGGAAGGAACCCTGTTTTTGGCCTGAATGCTCCCCTGTCCTTCAGGGCACCCACCTCGGAGCATGACGACCCACGCACGGCTGTGACTTCTTGACTGCTCTCACTCCCGCCCAGCCTGGGAGCCCCAGGACGGAAGGTGTCTGTTGCTCACCCTGACACCCCCACGTGACTCTCAGCCAGGTGCCCGGCAAACACACAGAGTCAGTGGACAAATGTGTGACACCAGGGTGCCAGCGAGGTCTGTGCCGTCATCACAGGAGTCTGTGCGCCCCTGCGGGCCAGAGGAGAGTCGACGACAAAGGGGTGTGACCCCTAAAGGGCAGGGCCAGCCATGGGGGTGCGGCTGCCCCAGTGGTCATCACTAACACGCACCCGGCACGCCCCTCCCCCCAGGACCCCTCGCCTCTAGGCCCTGGAGCGCGGCCAGCCGGAACTAACCTTGCTTCTCTCTGGTGCTGCTCTTACAGGGGGGCAGGCAGCGCGAGGGGCTGTCGGGGTCCGCGTGCTGCCCGGGGCCTCCAAGCTGCTCCCTTCCAGCAGCCTGAGCAACCTTCCAAGGCACCTGCCGACCGTCCCCAGCTCTCCCAGAACCAGATCAACAGAGAGACGCCCCGGAGAGCAGGGGGTCTCCCCCTCAGAGGTGGAGACGCAGGTGCTGGGCAACCTCAGGGCAGAGGCTTCTGGACCGGGTCGAGCTGGACCTGAATCTGGAGACAGGAGGTCTTTGGGGGAGACCAAGAGGGGGAGAGGCAGGGCCCAGAGCAGGCGGCTCCAAGATGGGCTTCTCTTCGGTCCGCATGGCATGTTAAAAATACTCGAGTTCGCCGAACAGAAGTGACAATCCAGAAATAGACCCACACATGTACAGTTCAGTGGGGAAAGAAGAGAGTTTCAGCAGATAGCGTTGGATCAGCTGGATGTCCAGATGCAAAAGCAAAACAAAACAAAACACGAATTTTCACGCTGACCCCATACTACGTCCAAAAACTAAAATTTGCGTCTATGAAATGGATCGTACACCTAAAAAGAATCATTAAAATAGGAATCCGTTGCAAGAAAACGTAAGAGAGGATCTTGGTGGCCCAGAAAGCTGCACACAGAAAGCACAAGCTGTAAAAGGAATGACTGACAAATTGGACTTTATCCAAATTTAACATTTTGTTCTCCTTGAAGCGTACACCCAACAAAGCCCCTTCATCGGAAACCGTGTTCCCAGCCTTCTTCCCTCCCCGCCCTCCCCCAGGGACCTCTCGCCCACACTGATCTCCCAGTCACCCTTATGGGTGTTTAATCACAGACGTCTGTTTCCCTCCTGAATGTATATCTGTGCTCTCCACATAAAAAGAGGAGGATTTTTTTCCCTCCCCAGGAATGATTTTCACCCCTGTAGGGGCATATGTTGAAAAGGTATGATCAAGAACACAAAAAGAACCCTTATAACTAGACAGTAAGTAGACAAACAACCTCACTTTAAAAAAAAAAGGGGGGGGGATTTTATTTTTAAGTAATCTTTTACACTCAGCACGGGGCTCAAACTCACAACCCCAAGGTCAAGAGTTGCACACTCTAACTGACTAGCCAACCAGGCATCACCCTCCTCCCCCTGCCTTGCCAACTTTCTTTTTTAAATAAACCTTTCACCAAAGAAGAGATAAGGATGATAAATAGGCCCTTGAGAAGACAGTCTGACCTCATTAGTCGTTAGGGAATAGACAGGAGACATCACTACAGACACACAGGAACGGCCCAAGCCGGAAAGCGGGACCATTCCAAGTTTGGCAGGGATATGGAAGAACTGGAATTCTCACACGCTGCTGCCGGGGAGCAAACGTGCACCCACTCTGGGGAGCAATTTGACAGTGTCTTAGGAAGGTAAGCATGCAGCTCCCCCAGGACCGAGCCATTGAGCTCCTAGGATTTCCCCGACGGAAATGAAAGCACACGGTCATCCAGAGAATTGTCCTAGAACATTCACAGTCGTTTTATTGGTGATAGCTAGAGGAGAGAAAGTGGAAGCAATCCAGTGTCCCACCAGGTGAGCGGGTCACCAAGTGTACATCCTTACGACGGAATAGTACTCAGTGATAAACAAGAGTAACTATTAATACAGGTACCAGAGTGCATGAAGCTCACGGTAATTACAGGGAGTGACAGAAGCCAGGCGAGAAAGAGAACATTTCATCATATGATCCCATTTATATGAAATTCTAAAAAAAAAGGCAACCAACTCTGCAGGGACAGACGCAGACCACCGGTTGGCTGGGGATGGGGTGGAGGGCGGGGGGTGCAGAGGATGGATTACAGACGGCCCAGGAGACGTTTGGGGTGCTGGAAACCATTGTGATGATTGCAGTCATGGATTCAAGGACCTGCAGACATGTAGGTCAGACCTCATCTGTATCATCAAAACTTGTCAAATTGTACATTTTAAATAAGTTCGGTTCATTCATTATACATCAATTATATCTCAAAAATCTGTAAATCAGTTGCCAATCTTAAAAGTGGGGTGATTTCAATTTTTTTAAAAGACGGTATTCCTGACTTCACTGGAAAAATGTGACCATCTACATGTGGCTTTCCAGGTGGGCAAGAGGCCGGCGCCCCACGTGAGGGCCCCAGGCCCCTCTGGCCCCTGCACGGGCTCGCTAGCTTGTCTGAGCCCGACGCTCCTGTTTTCTCTGCACTCGGACATTACCTTCTTGGCTCCCCGGGCAGCCGACTTCGTGGCCCCGGGGGGAAGGGAGTTGGGGGTGGGTTTTGAGAGAGGACAACTCAGAGCTGCTCCCGCAGACTTTGTCAGGTGGCCCAACAAAGCCCCTCTCAGTTTGGCTGCATCCAACTGCCAGGGGTGTGGTAAAGAAGGACTTTATGGGGGGGCCCTGGGGGGGTCCGTTGGTTAAGCGTCTGACTTCGGCTCGGGTCATGATCTCACCGTGTGTGAATTCAAGCCCCGCATCGGGCTCTGCGCTGACAGCTCAGAGCCTGGAGCTGCTTCAGATTCTGTCTCTCTCTCTCTCTCTCTGCCCCTCGCCCCCTGCTCTTGTTCTGTCTCTCCAAAAATAAATAAATGTTAAAAAATTTTTTTAAATAATAAAAAGAAGAACCTGAGGGGCGCCTGGGTGGCTGAGTGTCCAACTCTTGATTTTGGCCACGATCTTGCGGTCACGAGATTGGACCCAGAGTGGGCTTAAGATTCTCTCTCTCCCTCTGCCCCTCTTGCCCACTCACACGTGTGTTTTCTTGGTCTTGCTCTGTTCCTCCAAATTCATTAATTTAAGAAGAACTTTAAACACCAGACTCCGGACTGAATCTGAGAAGCGTGATAGTTCATCAATTCATGACGCACATCCTACCGTCGACGTCAGAGCACCGTCCCGTCTGGCAAGGACGCAGGGGAGGGTCTGACGGGTGAGGGGGCGAGGAGGGCAGCCGAGCCGGGCGAAGACTCCTCTGCACGCTGTTTCTGTGCCGGGCTGTGGAGTGTGGCGGGCCGGGGCTCTCTGCCCACAGGCCGCTTCTCCCCCTCGTGCTCGGGGACCCAGGGGCCCTGACTTTGCTCACATCCGTAGCTCGGTGTCTCAATCTGTGCAGCTGATAGAAATATTTGCGGAATTGGCCCCGGGCGGCATTAGCCACATCCCTGCCTCTCTTTCCTGCCTCGGTTTCCCCACCTTGATTCTCTGAGGATACGCTTTCCCCTCTCAGCCTGTCCCTCTTGGGAGCTAATAATCACCAAGATTGGTTAGGAAACACAAGATCCAAAGGCTCTAGAAGACCAGTTCCATCCTGCGACCCAGAGTTTGCCCAGAGTTCTGTGCTCTTGTAGTTCAACCAAATCTGGGGGGCGTTTGAGACCCCAGAAACCGCAGGGTGTTAGAGGAATCTTTCACCTTTGACCCCTCACTGTTCTTGTGCACTGCACAAATTAAAAAAGCAGATGACTTCCCTTTGTGCTCTGGTTTCCAGGAGGCTCAAAGGCACTTCTTGACCTTAGAAATGAAGGATCTCCTCTATCCACCCCTGAGTTTGCTACCTATGAGCCCTGAGGAATGAGGGGGTGCTGGCATGGGGCCACCTGGGAGCCAGAAGGGGCCCAAGGCAGGGGGACAGAGGGGAGGGGACACTTCAGGGGGTAGGGGCACCGCGTGGCTTCTGAGCTGGGCTCCCTGCTTGCACTCTCAGGCCAGCCGGCCCTCCACCCGACAGCCAGCGAGGCCCTTCTAAAGGCCAGACCCCACAGGCCTGGTCCCAGCTGCCAGCAGAGGAGAGCCCCGGTCCCCGTCCGAACCGCGCCCGGGGACGCCGCCAGGGGGCGCCCGACACCAGCGCGAGGCTCCCTCCGGGCGAGAGGAGGAGCGCGGCCCTCCCCCCGCGAGGTCCCGCTCTGCACTCTGGGGGCTCCGCCCACCGCACCAGAAGCACACTCTGGGCCCCTCACCGCCTCTCTTCCCCTTTCTCCACCCAGTTGCGGTACCACCGCCTTCAGGAAGCCTGCCGGGGCCTCAGGCTCGGCCAGGCTTCTCCCCAGGCTATCAGAAACCCCCTGGGCTCCGCCCACACTGTCAGGCACTGCTCCCTTCTTCCAGGGGAGTGGACAGTGACACCTCGGGCCGGGGTGAGCCTGGGTCACCCATGACTCCAGAATGACCACCCTGGCAACGGTCTTCAGGTGAATAAATCTGGGAGCTGGGAGCCCCGCGCCAATTCTGGGTCATCCCTGGTGGAGGTCCTGGCCCCCCACCCCTCCCTTGCGTGGGCCTGAGTGGCTACAGAGGCCCAGTAATGGGCTCCCTGGCTCCCATCCCCCTCCGGTCTCACGTCTGTAACCTCTGAGGCGTGCCCTCCCAGCCCGCAGGCTGAGCCCTGCGTCAGTGTCCCCACCGCTTCCAGCTCCCAGCCCCTGGCCTTTGCACTAGCCGGGCCATCCACTGGGAGGTGCGCCCTGATACCATGCGTCTCTGCCTGCTGTCTCTTGCTTGAGGGGAGTGTTCAGCCCGGGTGGGGTCCCTTGGAAGACCCCTCTTCAACTTGCGAGCAGTCACAAAGGACTCAGATGTCTGGAAATTCTTTTCCTATAATTAACAAATGAGAGAAGTTTCCTGTTATGTCTGTAAGGATCCGTTTCCCTCCTGTGATTGGACCTCACAGGGGTGGCAGGCAGGATGGCTTTGGGAACGCTGCATCTGAATGCTCTAGAACACCCAGACCCCTCTGCCCGGGGTCCCTGCTGGCCTCTGGCTCGCACCCACGCCATGCAGGGGGTGCATGACGCACACTGGAGGGACACTGCCCGTGTTCAGGTCCCAGCTCCAACTCTGGCTCGCTGTGTGACCTTAGGTGAGCTCCTGAACTTCTCTGTGCTATAGTTTCTTCCTCTGTAAAATGGGGTGCTGATGTCGAAGCTGCCCCCAGCCCCGACCTCCATTCTCAGGATTAAGGAGCCCGTGCCTACAGAGGACACAGGAGAGGGCCCAGCACGGAGGAAGGGCCCAGAAGGGTTAGTTCTGAGCACTGCTGTTAATCATACGGTCTGCCCCCACCCGCTCAGGGCAGTGGGAGGGGAAGGAGAGGGCTGGGATCCCCCCCCACCCCGGCAGGCTTCGGAGGTCCGCCCTGGGCTCTCAAGAACCTCTCCTCTCTTCTCATGCCCCTCTCTCGAATCCTCGACCACATGTGGGATCACACCCACCCCCTGAGGTCACAGCTCCCGGAGGAGGGGGGGTTGGCAGAGTAATGATCCTGGCGGGGGGTGGGGGGCAGAGGACGGTGTTACTGTCTTTTCTTCTTCACCCTGGGGGCCTAAGTTGAGGAAGCAGGAGCTGAATAGGCCAGGGACAGTGCCCACGGTGGCCCAGGGCAGGGGTGCTGGCCCCCAGCAGCCTGGGATCTCAGTGAGGCTCGCCCACCTCCCAGCCGTGTGGCCCCAGGCTCGGCAGCCCTGAGCGGCCCTGTCCCCACTGAGCCACCAGACCCCGTGCCCAGCCTCTCAGCGGGAGGTCGTGTTGCCTGCTCAATCAATCCATCCTGTTGAGGCTCTAAACTCCCCCCTCCCCGGTGTGGCCGCATTTGGGGAGGGAGCCTGTAAGGAGGGAATTCAGTCCGACGAGGGCATAACGGGGGCCCGGCTCCCAAGGATTAGGAGGAGACCCCAGAGAGCTCGCTGTCTCCGCGAGTGCACAGGGGGGAAAGGGCGTGTGAGGGCACAGAGAGAGAGCAGACCTCCATCTGTATGCCGGAGGAGAGCCCTCCCCAGGAGGGGAGCCAGCCCGAGCCTCAATCGCCGACACACATCTAGAGGCTTCCAGAACTGTGACAAACTGCAGGTCTGCTGTCCCTGTGGTACTTCGCTGTGGCCTCCCGGGCTGGCAGAGCTGGGGCCGGGCCCTGGCTGAGCACCAGGCCAGGGGCTTCCCGGCTCCCTTCTCTCTGCTGGTCAGAGCACCTGGATGCTCCCTCTCCCCTCCCCCCTGCCTGCCTGGGGCTTGCAGAAGGGGCCCAGCTACCCTTTCCACCCCTTTCCACCCCGATTAGAAGCCTAGATCCTGCCTCCTCAGTGTTCCCAAGGGAAGAGTCCCCACCTACGGGATGGTGGGCCACCTCCCCAGATGACCTGAGGGTCAGCCACTCACACTGTGACTCTCCAAACACCTGTGGGCCAGGCACCGCCCCTGGGACACCTAGACGGCCCTCGGGCAGGTTACGTTTGAGACCACAGACAAATGCGCCTCACACAGCCGCCGACAGGTCACTCCAGGAAAGCTCTAGCAGAGCCTGGGACACGGAAGCCCTCAGCGATGCCCTCTGGGGTCACCTGCCCCGGGTGCCTGCAGCTCCAAGACTTGGTGTTTCCCGGCCTCTGAGACACAAGTGCTCTGAGATGGGGCGCGCTTTGCCCCACACTGTTCCAGTTTCACCAGACCAGCCACAACGCCTTTTCCCAGGGCGGGGTTGGCCCCTTGTGCCCGGGGGGACGCGAGCTCAGGAGCCGCACTGCAGGCCTCTGGTCCCACTCTGTCACCCCAACACCACGGCCGCGGGGCTGGCTGAATGGAGGCCTCCCAAAAGGGGGTTCACCTCCTGACCCCAGAGCCCCACTTTAGTACCTTACAGGACAGAGATGATTGATTAAGGGTATTTCAAGAAGGAGTTTATACCGGGTTATCTGAGTGAGCTCTGGGTTCTCCTTATCAAGAGAGAAGCAGAGTTCAGAGACGGAGTAGGAGGCCACGCGGCCCATGGGGCAGAGATCAGAGCCCTGCGGCCACCGGCCCAGCGCCCCAGCGGGCAGGACGCAGAGCCGTGAGGAGGGGTTCTTCCCGGGCCTCCAGGGGGAGCACGGCCCTGCGGCACCTGGGCCTCGGATGTGGGCTCCGGAACCGGGAGAAAATAAATTTCTGGTGTTTTAAGTCACCAGTTTGTGGTGATTTTTTTTTTTTTTTGCAGCCCCAGGAAACAAACACACCCACCTTTAAAATGGGTATAATAAGAGCTCCGACCACAAAGGACATGGTGAGGACCAGATCCAAGGTGCAAAATTCTTTGAACGGCACCTGCTTAGCACATAGCCAGAGCTGAATGCGTGACACCCTGACTCTCTTCTGGCCATCTTCTCTGCTGGAGGGGGGGGCCAGTGGGGGCCAGGGGAGGGCGGGGCGGGGGCACAGGCCAACTGAGGCTCGGCTCCAGGGCCGGAGCAGGCCAGCAGGGAGGATTTGACCCTAGGAAGCATTTCCCACTCACGGTGACCCTTGCTCCGGTTCCCTCGGGCGGATTCAGGGCCCTGCACTGTACTCTGTACCTTTGTTGAAGGCACCGTCCTAGGCTCTGGGGACGTAGGGAGCCCAGGCAGGCAGGGGGTGGGGGGGGGGGACAGCTGAACCAGTGATTTAAATACAGTTTTCTGAAGCCCGCAGAAGGGGGTCAGGAAAGGGTCCCCTGCGGAGGCGGGGGGAGTGGAGGGAGGGACATTTCAACCTCCATTGTCAAAGATCAGTAGGCGTCTGCCAGGGAAGGGGGAGGGGATAGGTGGGCTCAGGTGAGGCCAGCAGCCTGATGCAGGTGCTCTGAGGCTGGAATTCAGCACGGAGGCCACCGTGGTCCAGGAAGGACACCCTGGAGGGGCATCGGGGTGGCAGCGCCCAGGCACACCAGGCTTGGAGGGTCAGGGGAGGATTCTGGAATTTTCCTGAAATGAACAGGAAGCCATCAAAATATTCCAACCCGAACAGTGTGAGCTCTGGAGTTTTAATTGTCAGAAACCTCTCTGCACAAGGAGGTGCCGTTTCACCCCTCGGAGGGTGGCTGTCACAGAAACCACAGACACTGGATAAGGCGTGTGGGTGAGGGCGTGGGGACCCGGAACCCGGTGCGCTGCTGGCGGGACGTAACCCAGCGCAGCCGCTGTTCCTCAGAGGGTTGAACACAGTTACCGCGGGTCCCAGCGGTGCCGCCCCGGGTGTCCTCGCGTGGGAAAGGGGCGCCTGCTACGCAAACGCCGTGCCCGGATGTCCACAGCACCGTCGGCCCGCGATGGCCCACCGCGGGAGCCGTCAGCGACGACTGGATGAGGGCCGTGGGGCTGTCCGTGCAGTAGTACACGGCCGTCAGCAGGAACGAAGTCCTGAGAGATGCCAGGACAGGATGAGTCTTGACAATATTGCGCTCAGTGAAAGTCACAAAACGCCACATGTTATCTGACGCTGATTGTGCGAAACACCCAGAATAGGCAAATCCCTAGAAACAGACTAGACCAAAGGGGGGGGGGTGCCTGGTCTTGGTGTGATGGAAACGTCTGGTAGGGGTGAGGACGGCACGGCCCCGTGGATAGCCTGGGGACCACGGAACTGGGCACTTACAGGGACGGAGAGGTCCTTAGAAGGCTGTCCTCCGGCCTGGCCCACCCGTCTTTTCTCAGATGACAGGCCGCTGTGCCTCGTTTTCCCCTAGAGTTGTGATCACAGTTCCGCTTTGTTTCCACGACTGTCGCTGACTCTGCTCTGACGTCCCAGCTCAGACCCCGGGGATGCGGGCATCGTTGATTCCTCTTGCCCTCCAGCGCCTCGCTCCGACTCTCTCTCACTCCTCCCATGGCCCCCTCCTTCGGGAAAGTTCTCCTTTATTTCTTGTCTCCCCTTCCTCTCCTCCTGAGCTGAAGCCCCCAGTTTCGCATCCCTGGGGCCTCAGTGACTCTGGTGGACACTGATCAGCCCCGAGTCGCACGCGGTCTCTGGCCGCTCTGGACCCAACTGACCTTTCTCATCCCTCCGTGTCCCGGACACCATCCATCCTCATCCGGCATCACCCCGCAGTGGCCCCGGAGAGCAGACCCCCTCTCCCCCCAAAAAAGACCCAAAGCTGAAAGCCACCCAGAATCAAACCATTACAGTATCCACTCAAGCCGAAAGCAGAAGGGAACAACCAGACTCACTATGATTCATTAACTGACTGCTTACAAACCACACGGGGTGGGGAGGGGGCTTCACAAGTGCCCTGAGGGCAGAGCCCCCCGTTCCCTGCCGCGGGCATGTGGGGCTGGACCATTCTTTGCTGGTGCGGTGGCCCCGTGTTTCTGGGCCCTGCCCGCTAGACGCCAGCAGCACCCCGTCCTCAGCACCCAAGCTGGGACAACCCATGGCATGTGGGGACATTGCCACGTGTCTGCTGGGGGTGGATTGGCCGCTGCGGGAAACCCTTTGTTCTGGAGCATCCTTGGGAGGTGTGCTGGGGTCCTCCAGAGAGGTGTGTGTGTGTGTGTGTGTGAGTGTATGTGTGTGTGTGTATGTGTAGAGAGAATGAAATTTTAATACACTGGCTCACTGGGATGGTGGCGGCTTATTAAGGTCCAAAGTTTGCAGATCATCAGGCTGGAGACCTGGAAAAGCTGCAGTTCAAGTCCAAAAACCATCAGGAGGCAGAATTCCCCCTTGCTCAGGAGAGCTCAGTAGTCTTTTTTGTTCTAATGAATCCTTCAACGGATTGGACGAGCCCCACCCACATCATGGAGGGTATGCTGCTTATGCTCAGAGTCCACTGACTTAAAGGGTAATCGCATCCAAAATGTGTTTCCACAGAAACATCTAGAATAATGTTTGACTAAATATCTGGCCACTGTGGTGTAGCCAACGAGATGCGTAAAATCCACCATTGCAAAGGGACGCAGGCTACCCGTAAACGGAATCACTTAGAAAATCCTGAACTTGATTTGGTAGTTTCTTTCCTTCCTTCTTCCTCCATTGATCATTGTCACTGTAGGGGGATGGGCACACGGTGCCACTGCTCTACTTTTGTATATATTTATAATTTCCATGATGAAATCTTTTATTTTGTTAAAAAATTGTTTAATGTTTATTTTTGAGGGAGAGAGACAGAGACAGACAGTGTGAGCGCGAGAGGGGCAGAGAGAGAGGGAGACACAGAATCTGAAGCAGCTCCAGGCTCCGAGCTGTCAGCACAGAGCCCGACACGGGGCTCGAACTCAGGAACCACAAGATCAGGACCTGAGCTGAAGTTGGATGCTTAACTGACTGAGCCCCCCAGGTGCCCCAGCACTTAATAAGCGCTTGTTGAATGCACATTCATTTGAAGGAAGGAATTGGTGAGGCCCTTTTTCCTACAAGCAAGTGCACTTGCGGAGCTGAGTTTTAGTTTTATTTAATTTGGGCGAACTGTGAACAGCACGTGTCCAGCGCGGGTCTAGAGAAAGGGGAGGCCCAACGATGCGGATGGACTTGAGGAGCAGCCGCAGGCCCGCCCCTCCCGAAACACGGCCCCGCCCCCTCCAAACCCGCGTGTTGCAAATCCTGCGAGGGGGTTATTTGTCTGGAGGGAAATTCTGCTACACAAGGCCTGCCCAGGACCCGCTTATTCAACATACGCCCGCTCACTTGGTCCTCACAGTCCAGTCCTCTGTTATATACATTACTTATTGATTTTATTGTTTCTTTAAGTTTATTTATTTATTCTTCAGAGAGAGAGAGAGAGTGAGCAGGGGAGGGGCAGAGACGGAGGGACAGCGAATCCCAAGCAGACCCCGGGTTCATTGCATGGAGCCGTTTGGGGCTCGAACCCGCCAACCGTGAGATATGACCTGAGCTGAAATCGAGAGTCTGACACTTAACCAATGGAGCCCCCCAGGTGCTCCGTTACATTAGTTTTCTCATCCTGAGAGCAGACCCGTGAGGGAGAGATTATGATCATTTCCAAATGAGGACATCACAGCCGAGTTCCCGCCCAGAGCCACAGCCTGCAGGGTTGACAAGTCCCTTGGGCTAACCGGACACCTCCTGGGCTCCCCAGGGAGCTGTCAGGGGGCCCGAGGCAGTCACGGATTCACAAGAGCTGGTTGTCCTGCCTTTGGGGGGGGGTTGAGTTAGGGTGGGGACACGAGAGAAAACTCACTCTACACGTGGCGTTGTCGGGGGCGCTTATGTGCAGGCAGAACGCCCAAAGCGCAGTGTCCGAAGACACCAGGTGGAGTTGCTCTGAATCTGAGCTCCAGAAGCAGCAGAGAGGGGCCAGACTGACCGGGGTGCTGGCACAAAGAGGCCAAGATCAGGGGTTCTGAGCCCGCCCTGCTGGGCCGGCCTGCGCCGCTGTCTCCGGTTTATGGATGTGGACGCACTCGGGGAAACCAGCCGGCCGGGCAGTGCCTGGGGTGGGCGGGCTTCGGGAGGGTGTGAGCAGCGGTTAGATCAGACAGAGGCCTGCAGTCCAGGCTCCCGGAGCCCAGCCACCACTGGGGGTCTCGGGGTGCCCTGCCCCTTCGCCCCATCTCTCCGCCCACAGCCCCTCTCCCCCAAGTCCTGAAACACACACTGGGTGTAACAGCGTGCAGGCCCGGGGTAAGGGACGTCACTGCAGTTGTAAATCCTGTTTTCTCCCCTGTGAGGGCAGGGGTGGGGTGGGGGGAGCACCACCCTCCTCCCCAAGCTCTTTCGGGGATAGCGGGAGGGAAGGGGGGAATTGGAGCTGGAAAGTCTGGGCTCTGACCCACCCAGGTTGGCTGTGGGTCAGGGGCCGGTGGGGACTGAGCCCCAAAGAAGGAGAACAATTCTGAGCAATGAAGACCGTCTGGGGCTGGGCAGGAAAGGGCCGCCCGGCCTGCCAGCCTCCAGATCCCACCGATAAAGAGAGTTTAATGTCTAATCCGGGCTTCATTCCGGAGACGGACAAACCAGTTTGCCACGCCTTCCCCCTGAGCCAGGGGGTGGGGGCCTGAGGGTCCATCTGACCTTCCTCTGCCTCCAGGCACAGCCCTTGGCCTTGACTTGGTGGCCAGAGGGGCCAGGTGGCCGGGGTTGGGGGAGGGGGCTTCTCCAGGACCCAGCGGGTCTGATTGCCCCCAGTCCCCTGTGCCCTAAGGAACTTGGGGACATTTGGTAAATTCAGGTTGTAAACCAGTCCCCCCACCTGCTGCTGCCACCCTCGGGTGTCCCTGGGTGGGAGAAGCTTCCACTGGCCCCAAGAGACCCCCGAAGCTCCGGGACAGAGGATCAGTGTCATAGACCCCAAGGCGGACTCCGCCGGGAACAGGAAGGACATTGCAGACCGATCACCGTGCTGGGGGCCGGGTCCAGCCTTTCCTTCTCTGGTCTCCAGAGCCTCAACTGGGAAAAAGGGAGTTAAAAGGTCAAAAACCGACATCTTGATTCCCTGTCCCCTCCAGACTTACCCTTCCTGCGCCTCCTCCGTCCTAGGGCCAGGGAAGGGAGGACGGAGGTCAGCCGGGAGAAGGCAGGACCAGCCTGGTGGGCTGGCCAGAGGGAGAGGACATCTCCAACCTCCACCACCGCCCAGCCCCCAGCCGCAGAGCACGCACCTCGTGCCTCCGCTCTGCGGGGGGCACCTCGAGGTCCCACATTTACTGAGACAGAAACTAAGGCTTTGGAAAGGGGCAGGGTCTGCTCCGGAGAGAAGCAGGGGCAGGGGTCTTCCGGGGCCTCCAGGGTGGGGACGCTCTGCAGGACAGGTGGCTGGAGCCTGGGGGGGAGGCGGCTTCCGGAAACGGCCTGGGGCTGGGGGTGGATGGGCGAGCTCCCAAGGGTCCGTTACCTTACTTTCATTTCATTTTATATGTGACTAAATCTAGGGGCGCCTGGGGGACTCAGTCCGTTAAGTGTATGACTGGCTCAGGTCATGATCTCGTGATTTGTGGGTTCGAGCCCCACATCGGGCTCTGTGCTGACAACTCAGAGACTGGAGCCTACTTCGGATTCTGGGTCTCTTTCTCTCTCTCTGCCTCTCTCCTACTTGCGCTCTGTCTCTGTCTTTCTCAAAATTAAATAAGCATTAAAAAAAACTTTAATGAATAAACATTAAGAGTAAATAACTAAACAAAGTGACTGGACCCCAGCACGTTGGAAAGCTTGGCTTCGGGACTTCTCAGACGGAGCGAGCACGAAAGGCCAGAGCCTGCTGCGGTGAGGATTACCAGCAACTTCTCTGACTTCTGAAAAAAAGGGTCATGGAAACTCGAGGCCCAGGCCTCTCTGCTGCTTGGAGAAACATGTCTGGGTCAAGAATTTCCAACCCGTAAATTCCCCGCGTTTCAGATTCGAAGGAGGTCTGTGCAGGGTGGGGGTTTGCCTAACCTTTCACATCCCCGTGCTTCCTGTTCCGTGGCCTCCTGGCGAGCGTGTCCGCTGGGCCAGGGTTCACAGAGATGGTCTGATACACTGAGACACGCAAACAGATGGAGAGTCAGACTGAAGGGCCCTGGAACTTGCTTGATCAAACAGGGAAAGTTAAAAAAAAATAAGTATTTTTGGGGGGCAAAAACGCTTTTGGAACTTGCACCCCGGGGGCGTTGGGCACAAGAACCCCCGTGCCAGGGCCTCCGGTCCCCCAGGGCCCTCCGCGCACCAGCACGGCCACCCCCTTTCCTCCGCACTTGACTGTCTCCAGAATTTGCCAAACAAAAGTCAGCAACTTTGAAGTGGAGACTTGTTTATAAACCTAAGGCTTGGTTTTTTATTTTTTTTCCCCAGAATGTTTTGAGGCCTTAGCTGATTATTATTTTAACTCTTTTCCCCAGATGTTCTTGCCATATTTGGGCAAGACAAGAGACGGGGACTTTGCTGTTTCTTCGTGAGAAACTGCAGGGTCTGGGGGAGACCACGGGTGCCTGGATCCTCTTTCTCTCGTGGGCAATTCCGGGCTGAGCCTCCACGGGTGACTCAGCCGGGTCCCGTTCAAGTCGAGGGGCACAGTCGTCGGACGAGAATGTCAACCCATAAAAGTTCTTGGAGGAACCCCCAGCGCCTCGCCCAAGAGACCCCTATCCCCGGGGCAGAGGCGCTCTGTCACTTTCTGTCCCCCCAGAGATCAGGATCTGAGCATCCGCTCAGCATGTCAGGGCTGGGGGGAGGGGGAGGGGACTCCTGCCCACTTCACAGATGGGAAAATGAGGCCCAGAGAGTGGGACAGGGTGTTTGGTTTTTAAACACATCTTTACTTGGACAAACTTCAAATCTATAGACACATTTCAAGAGCAATAGAATGAATATCCGTATTTTTTATCAAATGTTATTAACATTCCGTGACACGAGCTTTCTCTCTCTGTCCCTTACGTATCTGCTCTCGTTTCAGAAGTGGTGACAGTGTCCGGCAGGTATGTCCTTCGACATGACCACAACGCTGGGACTGCATTCTGGAAACGCCACGTCTACTCAATATTGTTTTCCCATACACAGTCCCTAGTCTGGAGTCCCCGCATTGTCCTGTTGTCTATAATGGGGCTCATCGTAGGTGGTTTTCACCCAGGAATTAACCAAGGGTCACACGGGCCAGTCAGTGGTTTTGTCTCTTCCAGACTCCAACAGTTCCCGGCCTGTTTCAGAGCCCCAGGCCAGCTGGTTTGCAGAAAGTCCCTCAATTTCTATTTGTCTGGTTGTTTCCTCTTGATCTGATTCAGGTTAGATCTTGGGGATGAGAGAGAGCCCTGCAGAGATGATCCTGAGCTCTCAGAGGCCAGGGCGCCAGGAAGCTCATGAAGTCAGGCCATCCATTACGGGTTAGCTCATGTCTGATTACTTCCTGAAGTCGATGTCCCCAGATTCCTGCGTATCTTGTTCCTTAAAAAATCTTTCGTCTATGGGGCGCCTGGGGGGCTCAGTCGGTTAAGTGTCCCACTTAGGTTCAGATCATGATCTCACGGTTCGTGGGTTCGAGCCCCGCGTCGGGCTCTGTGCTGACAGCTCGGAGCCTGTTTCCAATTCTGTGTCTCCCTCTCTCTCTGTCCCTCCCCCAATCACACACAGACACACACACACACACACACACTCTCTCTCTCTCTCTCTCTCTCTCTCTCTCTCTCTCTCTCAAAAATAAATAAACATTTAAAAATTTAACAAAATCTTCCATCTACGGTTTTAACATTCATTGAGATGGTTCTTGAAGTCAGTTATTACCAGGATGTTTGCCAAGTGGTGATTTTTGGTTTGCCATTCTTGGTGCCTTTATCTGTTGGTGTTCTGCTCTGAAGAAAAATGTTCTGTTTTACAACATTTTTTTTATGTTTTATTTTATGTTTTTACATTTTTATTTGTTTTGAGAGAGAGAGAGTGAGCAGGGGTGGGGCAGAGAGAGAGGAGACAGGGAACCCCAAACAGGCTCCACGCTGTCAGCACAGAGCCCAGTGCAGGACTCCAACCCAGGAACCACAAGATCATGACCTGAGCCGAAACCCAGAGTCGGATGCTCAACTGACTGAGCCCCCCAGGCTCCCCTCTTCACAACATTTTTTAAGGTGCCAGTATTGGCTCACAGATTCGGTTTCATCTAATGGGCTAAGTCACTTCTCTTAGCAGCAGACTTTCCGCCTCATGCCTTCAAGCCCCTTCCACGGCAGCACCTTGGACATAATCGCACCGTCTTCCTGTAGTTGTTTAGTTTCTAGGCTCCTCCTGACATCCTCCGCCCCAGCCCAGAGGTTCCGATCTCTCCCAGGGGCCCCGGTGTCTCTCCCTGGGGAATGCTTTCTCAAGACCCAGAGTGCTAAGTGCGCTGCTTGCCACGTGGGAGTGAGGGCCGCTAGGTCCTTTGAGGAGACAGAGCTAGGGAGTTGCTGATTTTTTTCATAACAATTCTACGAATTCAAAACCCCCTGCGTTCTCCTTCCCTCTTCCGAATCTTCCTCATCCTGTATCGAGGACTGGGTCCTGACACCGGTTCTGGGGGACACCAAAGTCGCTGCAGACCCGCTCTGCCCTCCCACCCCTGCCTCACTCCTGCGGCCCGGGGTTGGGCTCGCGCTCTCTCTGCCCTCACGGTGCTCTCTCCAAGGGCGCAAGCAGGTCCAGACCAGCCCTGCCAAGTGTCTCGGTGGTTTTCTGTACAGGGTTCTGTCGTTCATGCTACACCGGATTCCTCACTTTCTGTTACGTTTCCAATTTTAGCGCCCCGCCTCGACTTATTTCTTGCATATAAAATATAATATTTAAGGCACTCTTGGAGAGTGCTGATGCTGGAAGGAACCAACTAGTCCATCAGTGTTTTCAAACGCTCCCCTGGGAAGCAGGCCTGAAAACCCTGGGGTTTTTTGAAGTCTGCACATTTCCGAGAGTTCCCGTGCGGCCCTGGAGAGTCCCTGGCCGTCCACCTGCGACCCCCCGGCTCACACCAGGGTCTCAGGACAGCTCACAGGCCCGGGACCTCAGGGTTTCCATGACAGCGCTTTTTCCGCTTAGCCTGTTTCATCTTCACAGGAGCACAGAGTGTCTGGCACTTAGTGGGGTCTCCGTAAGTGGCTGTAAAAATCAGCCGCCCATTTCAAGTGCGGAAGCCGTGGCTCCACGAGGGGTGTCTTGCCCCCGGAGGCCTGACTGGGGAGGAGGCGCTGTGAAGGCGCCGCTCCAGCTCCTGCACACAGTGGGCACTTCGGGGCAGTGCAGGAGAGGTCCGGGGAGCGGGTCTGTGCCCTCGGGAATAGGTCTGGGCAGACGGGGCGGGGCGTATGTAAATAGATCGCGGGGAGGCTCGGGACTGGCTGGCGCGGGCGGGGGCGGGGCGCGTCGAGGGAGGGCCCAGGCGGCCAGGTGCGCGGACCCAGAGAGGCGCGGTGGCCCTGGACCGCCCGCCCCGCGCTCCCCCGGGCTAGTTCAAGGCCATGCCTCCGCTCTGGGCCCTGCTGGCCCTTGGCTGCCTGCGGCTCGGCTTGGGTGAGCGGAGAAGGGGAGAAGGCGCCTGGGTCCTGGCCTTCCCACAGTCCTCAGAGGAGCCTGGATGGGGGAACTTGGCGTGTTCGCTCCAGGAGTGGGCACTCCTGCCTGCGCTGTGCCAGGTCCTCGGGTGGGATTGCAGGGCTCAGGGCTCACAGATCCCTGTGATAGGTGCTGTGAGCGACAGACGCACAGGGGGCTGTGGGAGAGCAGAGAAGGGGCTGA
>PISW01011962.1:0-36142 GCA_004023785.1 Mungos mungo
GAAAAAAAAAAGTAAAGAAAATAATAAGGGAAAAACCCAAGAATTGTAATTGCTTATTTAAAAAAAAACTTTGGGAAATAGGAGCTGGACTGAAATGTTACATGAATGCAAATATAACCATGATTTTTAAAAAGGATTCACTAATTCTCATTATAAGGAGCTAGTTCATTACTAGTTTTTCATTAATGTAACCGCCATTAGATACTAACTAGGATATAGCAGGAGTCAGTAAGTTCATGTCCAGTTCATTGTATCTGTAAGGAATGAACACAAGCTTCCAAGGCATAGAGCTGTCACACTCAAGCTTAGAGAATAAGCCATCTGTATAAATGGGTCCCTGGCTTCACCGGAGGCCAGGGAAAAGGTGTGGCACACAGAGGTTGTCTTAATCCTTTTGGTCTTCTCTAACAAAATAACACAGACTGAATGGCTTATAAATGAAAAAAAAATTATTTTTCATAGTTCTGGAGGTTGGGAAGTCCAAGATCAAGGTACTAGCATGGTCACATTCTGGTGA
Source organism: Mungos mungo (assembly GCA_004023785.1). Lineage (NCBI taxonomy): Eukaryota > Metazoa > Chordata > Mammalia > Carnivora > Herpestidae > Mungos > Mungos mungo. The sequence goes on from PISW01011962.1 coordinate 518, forward strand.
AGGCCCTCTTCCTAGTTTCATAGTCACTGCCTTCTCACTGTGTCCCTACAAGGTAGAAGGGGTGAGAGAGCTCTTAGGCCTCTTTTTTAATGGCATTAATCTCATTCATAAGGGTTCTGCTCTCATGACCTAACTACCTTCCAAAGGCCCCACCTAATTAATGGTCCAGATACCACCATGTTGGGAATCAGGTTTTCAACATAGAAATTTGAGGGGTATGCAAGTATTTAGACCAAAGCAGAGGTCATATGCTCACCTGTAGGAGACACTGGTTCCAGGTTCCTCTCCTCTTGGCCTTTGAACCCAGATTAAATCAGAACATTGAATGGTATTCAAATATCCAGCTTCTCTAGTTTAGAATACAACTTTCTGTGATCCCCCTAATTTATTCAACCAATGATATAATAAAACATCTGCTCAGTTTGAATACTGTTGTACTATTAAGTTATACAACTGTTACAAAGTGTCAGCACTAAACAATGAAAATGGATTCATATAAATTTCTAAGGTATATTTATTGCCATATGTTACTTATTTATCATGTCATCCCATAAAATTGGTTGGGAAAAGAGATTATATTCTTTCCATCTTTAAGATAAACAGGAAGCACAAAAAAGTGTTAATTAAATATTTAATACTGTTCCAGCATCTTTTTAAACGTAAAGTTATTTAGCATATTTTAATTTATCAAAACATATTTTATCACTTAACCAAGTTTCAGGCTAAAGAGCAAGCGAGGGAGAAAAGGTCAAAAAATGTATACAAATTGGCCACTTGCAATTGTGTGAGTAAAGAGAGCCTCTTGGGGGTTATAACTTGGCTTACTGTGCCCTCCAAATGCCTGTGCTTTGCCAGGAGATTTCCAAAGACTTGTGTAAGTCTGTACAAAAAGCAAGAGTCCAATTTAGAGCCAAAATGGTGCAAGAAGGCAGGTGGAATTGTACCCATTGCACCACAATCCCTGCTCTTCCACATGCCCTGTGCACTATGCTCTGCAGAAAGACAGGATTAGATCTCAGAGCCCTGAGCCCCTCACACTATAAGGCTTCACCCGCATCAACCAGGGACCGATAGGGAGATGGCGCAGAGGCAGCTGTTAGAGAAAGAGTGTGTGTGTGCGTGTGTGTGTGTAAGGGAGGCACACAGTGTTAAGGGGAGGGAACCCTCTATTCCACAGATTCTCCTATTTTGGCCTTTTGGAAAAGAGCGGTTGGAAAAGAGTAGCCTATCCTGTGAGTGTGAACTGGGAAAGCCTCCAATTCAAATGACCCTGCTGTTGTTGCGAGGAGGGGAGTGCCACCGTGAGAGCAACCACAGGGCACATGGGTGGTCGAGTTGGTCAGTTTTATGAGCCTCCCTCTTGCCTTTTTTCCTTCAAAGGATGAAAATAAGACTGTTTATTCCTAAGCCAAATGACTTCAAATGTGTCAGTTGATGTAGGTTAATGTACCTTTTATATAGAGGATAAGAGGAAAGAAGCCAACTTAGAGTTTTCATTCCAGAGGCTTCTAACTACCATTCAGTATTGATTAGTGAAAAATACTAATAATGCTTTCATTTATTGCATAGTTTATTTAATACTGTAATAGTAAATTAGAAATAGTTTATCTTCAAAAATTATCAAGAGGCAGGACTAGAAAATATTCATGGTTTATTTGACACAATACAAGATAGAGGGAAATTTTAGGTGGCTCTCAGGTTAACTAACAAAACTGTCATAGAAAAGTTTTAGTACTTAATACTTAAAATTAGTAAATACATTTAAACTGAGATAAGTTATTTTACCTTTGAAGTTTATACCCTACACAAAAGCTATCAGTTTTGATTTTAGTAAGGCACAAGAGACTTCTGACAAGTTCATGGTTCTAGAATAAATCGGAACTTTGAGCTAGATTGTTACTTCTGTCCATACTTCACAGATAAAATTTAACATGCACAACCAACCAATGCATGTAAATTTTTAACAGATTTATTAATCATAAGTTTTCATTCCTATACTCAAATTACATGCCTACAGACCTAATTATGCAGTAGGAGAAACTGGAGGCAAATTCAGTTGAAGTTTCCATGAAATGACTCTGAGAAAATTTCTCAATACTTTTAAAAGTTTATTTATTTTGAGAAAAAGAGAACAGGAGAACGAGAACGCAGGTAGGAGCAGGGTGGGGCAGAGAGACCAGGGGAGAGAGAGAATCCCAAGCAGGCGCCACACTGTCGGCACCAAGTTCAATGAGGGGCTCAAACTCACAAACTGTGAGCTCATGACCTGAGCTGAAATCAAGAGTCAGACACTTAACCAACTTTTTAGATACATCTCCCTCTCTTAGCATGTTTTACGGGGCCACTATTTAACTGGTATTTCACAAACTCAGCTATTATATGAAGTCTTGATGTTAGTACCAGAATATGTTGACATATTTGTTCTCAGAAATCCTGACTGAGCAGTTCTCTCTAGAGGAATATACTTGGTTAAGCAATACTGTTAATCTCCTTTATCAGGCCCTATCTATCACATATATTCTTATTTTTAAAATATATTTGCTGTCATTGCTTTGGAGGTTTGTGTTTTTAGACTGATTTACCTGCATAGAAACATTCTTCAACTTACTATGGTTTTTTACATTTCATAATAGCAGTATTCATACTGCAACACACTACTGTCATCAGTATCCAATGAGAGCAATAAATGACTTCTACCATTATGTGTATGGTGATAGAATCAGTCTCTTTCCAGCTTTCTCATAGCTGACAGGAGAAGGTTTCAGACATAGTGTCTTTAACAAATATGGTAACACCAACAATTTGTTTGCTACACACCGTCTCAGTAATCTCAACAGCAGTTATGAACAGCCCTCCATGAAGTATGGAGGAGGATGCACTAGGTAGGAATGCTCTCTTAAGTCTTAATTAACAGCTCTAGTATAGCACTTATAGGCTGAGGTTTTAGTCAGTTGTGGAGGTCACACTCAATTGCTTTTGAAAAGCCCGAGCACTAGGGTCAAACAGAACTAAGTTTGAATCCCAGCTTAATAATTTACTGGATGTATAAACTCTTATTTCTGTTTTACAAATGAGTTTACTAACCTTAAACATTTTTTTCAGGATTATAAATAATAAATACAAAATGACTAGCATGTATTAAGTAAGTACTTAACAGGTATGGTAGCTGTTATCATTGTGTTTATGGCTATTTCTCCTACTAGACTCTGAGTTGCTTAAGGTCAAAAACTGATGTCATTAGTTTTTCTTACCCTTTGAGTTAACACAGGAACTTGGGCATTGGAGGTATTTCGTAAGCACCCTGTAAAAGCAAATGTACTTATAGGTGATAATATAGCTGATGATAACTTTTGAATGATACTAGTTTAAAAGCTTGTAAGGTTCAAAATGATGGAATTTTGGGTCTCTGATATGCTGTAGAAGCCAAAAAGGGAGCTGATTTTTCTCTTTATAGAGCCAAATGTGGAAGCCATTTGGTCATTCGTCTTTAATGAATGCAACATATCACTTCTAATCTTGAATTCAGAGACCTTATCTAAAGAAGAAGGACTTATAAAAGCCTGTATAGCACATGGTTTATTCTTTCTTAGTGTATTAGAGCAGAACTGTAGTAGAGGGTGGAAGTTTTGGAGCCAGAATGCAATACAAGTAGCTATAGGACTTGAGCAAGTTTAAAGTTGTCAGATTTATTTAGCAAATAAAAATAAAGAATGCCTAGTTAAATGTGAATTCCAGATAATAAAATAATTGTCTAGTAGAAGTATGTCCCTGATATTTTATGGAATATACTTACCACTAAAGAATTATTCATTATCTGAAATTCACATTTAACTGGGTGTCCTGTTATTTTTTTTTCTTTTTCTTCACTTCTTCTTCTTTTTTTTAAAAGTAGGCTTCATGCCCAGTGTGGGGTTTGAACTGATGACCCTGAGATTAAGAGTCACATACATGTTCTACCAACTGAGCCAGCCAGGTGCCCCAGGCATTCTGTATTTTATATGGCAACTTCTACTTAACCTCTCCGTGCTTGAGTTTTCTCATTGTTAAATGGAAGATAATAATAGTAACAAACTGATAGGGTTGTTGTAAGATTTTATGAGTTAATTCACAGAAAGTAATTAAAATAGTAATTAGTAGAAGGAAGATCTCAATAACTGATATTTTGCTATTGTTTTTATCATGGGTGTTATTGATGGAGTTATAATATTTATTGAAGATACTATTTCTGAGACCTTCTGCTGTCAGCTGTGATGATAACTGGTAATATACTGACCTATCACCAGAGACGGTTATTAAACTGGACTTCAAAATTTGTTTTTAGAGGTTAAGTGATTAACAGTGCAGGACTCTGCTCCCTGAAAGTGAAAAACAAATGAGGTCAATCTTAGGATCTCCCGGGTCTCTGATGGGGCTACTTTCTTCATCAGAGAGCAAGGAGGGGGAACCCACGTAGAACATGGCAGGCAGTTTGTTGAGTTGGTCGGAGTTCAGGGAAGAGGAGACAACTGGAATTTGTGGGTTTGTGTACTGGAGAGGCAGCGCTGTGTAGAGAAAGAGCTCCAGAAATCTGCATAAGGGTCAATTTAGGTTAATCCTAAGCTGTGCAGGCATAGAATGAGACTCCACAAAACCAGACAAAGGACAATGACAGGACAGGTCCATGTCTCCCAGGAATGGACCTGGCTGAGAATCCCGGCTTCATCCTTCATTGACTGGGTATAGCTTCTGGGGAATGTGGCCTCAGTGTAGATGCAGTGATAAATTTCAGATCACAATAGTTGAAACTGTTGGTCTGTTTTGTTCCCTGAAGTTAGAGGTCTCAGATGTGCAGTCTCATGAATACCGTTGTACAGATTTATTTTTCCAGAGGTTCAGAAAGCAGCTATCCAGTCCATGGAAACTGATTGGAAACAAAAAGGGAAGTTGGTAAAATAAACTATATCCATTGTCACCAAGTTTCATCTTAGGGCTGCAAATAGTATTCATCCTCTTTCTCATCCACGCTCCAGTTTAATTCTTTTTGCACTATTTGGCATTGCCAGGCATTTCCAGTTCATTGAGTTTTGGCTATTGTGGGTTTTTTTTTTTTTCTGGGCTTTTAAGAGCCATTCCAACAGAATTTATCCCACCCCATGGAGTCCTTGATAGGATATTAAATTCTGTATCCTGAAAGAGTCCTCTCCACATTAGTGAATTCTTATTTATCCTGTCTTCCATTCCAACTCTTATTTATCCTGTCTTCCATTCAAACTCCACTTTTCTTACTGGCACATACTTGCTAAATCTTGTAATTCTTTAAGTGTATTGCCTCCTAGTTTATTAGATCTAACATGTTTCTAGCTGGATTGTTCTGAGTTTTAACCCCACTTATCATCCTGGCAGCCAGGAGGGTTGTATGGATATTTCCTAAGGGGAGGAAATATTTGTTGGTTTGAGAGGAGAGGTCTCTACAGGATCTTCTAGTACAATGGAAGTGTTAGAAGATGTACCTATCCCAGATATCAGGATCCCAGGTGTTTTTAACAGGGCATTGACTAGTAAAGTAAATTTGTGTTGGTGGTACATCCAAGTGTCTCTAAAACTCTGTGACTCTAACAATTAGGTCTTTCCTATGTCAACCATATCCGCTTTTCAAATGCAGAAGATAAGGACCTCTGTAAGCTTCCGAAGTGGCTCTCTGGCTATTAATTGAAAAAGAGCACTCAGGAAAAAAGAAAAGAAAGAAAAAAAGAGCATTCATTATGCTTCCTCAGTGCATAAATAGAACTTAATAGTAATCAGTCTGTTCCACTGTCTACTTAGTAACTATTGCCCATCCACAGCCTCCACCACCCACCAAAGCATACTACTGAGCAGTTCTAAGGAAAGTTCTAAGGCTATCAGAAGTCATCAAGCCACTGTTGCCCATCTGAAGAATCCCATGTCACCCAGGAACAGGACTGCCTTACTATCTCAGCTGCCCTCAGCTACTGCCCAGGAGCAGCTTGTGGGAAGTGTAGCCTTAACAGGAAAACACAATGATAGATTTCAAAATGCAGCAGCTGGGGCTGTCAGTCAGTTGTACTCCCTGCAGTAGGAGTTCTGAGAGAGAGATTCTCATGAATGCCACATTGAAGTCTATAAATAGAAGTGGAAGAGATGACATGAAAACAGAGAGTAGGGAGCTCCAAGAATCAGTCCTTCCACTGAAGCAATCATTAAGCAACAAAACTGACAAAGTAACTTTAACTCTATAATCAAATTTTTAAAACTTAGAGATTGCCTAATAAAGACAGAGAATGCTAAATAGTGGTAAGAAAGAATTACTGCATTTTTGTTTACCTGTCTACCATCCCCCATTCCCCTGTAAGACAGTGGCCATGAGGACAGTGGTGCAGAGGGCCACGTGGACCCTGTTCTTAAAAACTGTGGTTGTGCATTTTGCATTTTGACCAGAGTGTAGTTTCCAGAGCGAACAGTGCAGAGGCTTGGTTTTATTTTGCCTCCGTCAGGCTATGACAGCATCTCTGGCAAAAGTATTTGCATGTGTCAAAAGCATTTAAAGACATATGACATACATAGCTGACTCAGTAAAGAGATGGAGACTGGGAAGAGCAGCAGATGGAGCAACAGGCCTGGGATGGAGAAGGCTAAGGAGAAGATATTTTAGAATAAGTTCCTTGAAGGGCTCCTACATATACCAGGGCATCACAGGTGCAACACAAATGCCCAAAGCTGGATGCATGCTCAGGAAGACCTGAGAGAACCCCCGTTATAAACCTCTGGAAGATCTTCAGCTGTGCATAAGCAAGAAGGGAAGGCTAAGACAGAATTGTATGTCTGTAACTTGGCTAAGCAATAAAGGAGTATCCTAACTCTGAGCCAATTTACAAAGACCGGAAGAGTTGTTTGTCACGACTTAAAGATCTATCAGGTCATTTGTCAGGATTTTAAAAATATCTGGTTGATTGTTGAGATGACAGCATGAAGATGACTAACAGACATATGAAAAGATATTCAACACCACTATTTGTCAGAGAATTGCAAATCAAGACTGTAGTGAGGTATTGCCTCAATCCTGTCAGAATGGTTAGAGTTAAAATGACAAGGAGTAATAAATGCTGGTGAGGATGTGGAAAAAAAGGAACCCTGTGTGCTCTGTGGCAGTGCAAACTGGTGCAGCTCCTATGGATAACAGTACGGAGGCTTCTCAAAAATTCAAAAATATAATTACCATATGATACAGTAATTCCATTACTGGGTATTTACCCGAAGAAAATGAAAACATTAATTCAAAAAGATGTAGGCACCCCTATGTTTATTGCAATGTTATCTACAATAGTAAAGATATGGAAACAAACCAAGTGCCCATCAATAGATGAATGGATAAAGGAGCTGTGATGTTTATGATATATAAATGGAATATTACTCAGCCATCAAAAAAGAATGTGATCTTGTCATTTGTGACAACATAGATATACGAGGGTATAATGCTAAGTGAAATAAATCAGTCAGAGAAAGACAAATGCCATATGATTTCACTCACATGTGGAATGTAAGGAACAAGATAAATGAACAAAGAAAAAAGAGACAAAAAGTACAGAGAAACATTGGTTGTTGAAGGAGGGTGTGGAGATAGGTGAAATAAAAGGGATTAAGAGTATACTTTTCATGATGAACACTGAGTAATGTATGGAATTGTGGAATCATCATATTGTAAACTTGAAACTAATATAACACTGTTAATACTCCAATATATATATTGAAAATAATTATATATTATATTAGAATTCTACCCCACAAAGTTTTATAAACTGAAAACATAAAAATATTGCTAAAAGAAATTAAAGAAGACTTAAATGTGGACATCCCATAATGTGGGTTAGAAGACTTATTCTTGTTAAGATGGCAGCACTTATCCAAAGTAGTCCACAATTCAAAATTCCAGTGGCTTTTTTTTCCCCCAGAAATAGAAAAAGCCAGGGGCGCCTGGGTGGCTCAGTCTGTTAAGTGTCTGACTTTGACTCAGGTCATGATTTCACGGTTAGTGGGTTCGAGCCCTGTGTCGGGCTCTGTGCTGACAGCTAGCTCAGAGCCTGGAGCCTGCTTCAGATTCTGTGACTCCTTTTCTCTCTGACCCTCCCCTGCTCACGCTGCCTCTCTCTCTCTCAAAAATAAATAAGAACATTTTAAAAAAGAAATAGAAAAAGCCAGTCCACAAATTTATATGAAATTTCTAAGGGGCCCAAACAGCCCAAGCAATCTTGAAAAGGAACAGTGTTAGGGAACACACAATTCCTGATTTCAAAACTTACTACAACTGTTTTTTTTTTTTTTTAACTAAATCGATAAAGTAATTCAATGTAGTGTAGATGGGTCTTTTCCAAACATGATGGAACATAAACTAGAGATCCATATAGGGGGGGAAATGAATCTTTTCTGCTACCTCTTGCCAACACAAATATACTTGAAATGGATCATAGCCCTGAATGTAAAAGGTGAAATTATACAACTTCTAGAGTGAGAGTGACACCATCAGCATGACAGAATAGGTTTTGTACCCTCTTACTCCGCAGCACACCAACTTAGACAATCACCCATGAGAAGAGTGCCTTAGTGGAAGTCTGGGAGTCCAGCGATGTTCCAGCACACCACTGGAACAAAAAGAGGAAAACAATCTGAGATTGGATTCATTGAATAGGGTAAGAGGAGCAGTTTCACTTACTGTGCCATCCCTTCCCCAGGGTGGTACAGCTCAGTGCCAAGAGAGACCTTGGCCCATGATTTCTCCCGTGGCTAAAAGTGAGCATGTTGAGTAAGTGCCTGGCTTCCCAAGGTGTGCAGGATGCTGCCAGAGACTGACTTCTTTCTCATCCCATCCAGAATACTCAAGTGTGTTGCATATCTAGGGGGTGGGGAACAGCTGGAAAAACAGCAGTCCCTGCTCTCAGAAGCCATTGAAGGGACACAGATGCTACTGACTGACTGACTGACTATCATCAAGAAGCCTACCCACAAACTGATAAGGACACGTTGCCTATGGATCCCCACAACTGGCAACAGGTGCCCCCAATGCTCCATGTGTGCCCCCACACCCCATGGCCAGCATCCTGTGCATGACTCCAGGGTGACAATCACACACAGAAAACTAACCTGACTGTAGGATTAAGAGAAAGCATACAAAAGCAAATAGGAGTCTCTTAACATCTGGCCTAGGGTTACAGAATAGAGAAGGCATACAATCTTAAGAATTCCTTCCCAAGAGAGAACAAGAAGTGTGAAGCAGGTGTATCTATAGAAAAAGTCTGAGAAGGACTCAGATTCCCTACAGGGCTAACAGATGGTGTTTCATTCCTGAAACTAGTTGGTAAGACTGGAGGAGGTGACTCCTTCTTTAAATGAGAAAAAGAGCAACATAAGACTTGAAGAAGCATGAAATATCAAGGAAACATGACACCACCAGAGGAACACAGTAATCCCCCCCAAAGAAATGCGGATCTGTGATATACCCAATAATTAAAGTATTTTTAAGGAAACTCAATGAGCTACAAGAAAACAAAGACAATACGATAAGGAAAATAATGCACAAAATGAGAACTTTACAGAGACTGAACTCATGAAAAAAAAAAGGATTCTGGAGGTGAAGAATACAATGGATAAAATGAAAAATGTAGTGAAGAGCAACAATAGCAGATGAGATTAAGCCAATGAAAGAATCTTTGAGGTAATGGGGCGCCTGGGTGGCTCAGTCAGTTAAGCATCCAACTTCGGCTCAGGTCATGATCTCACAGTCCATGGGTTTGAGCCCCACGTCAGGCTCTGTGCTGAGCCTGCTTCAAATTCTGTGTCTCCCTCTCTCTCTGCCCCGTCCCCGCTCACTCTCTGTCTCTGTCTCTCAAAATAAAATAAAGACATAAAAAAAAAGAATCTTTGAGAGAAAAGACGAGTCTTTTGAAATTACCCAAAGGAGAATGAAGAAAAAAGAATAAAAAAGAGTAAAGTAAGCATGTAAGAACTATAGCCTACCATAAGAAAAAATATGTGAAAATAATTTCCATCATAGTAGCTTGTTTTCTTGTGCATTTGGTGAATTTTTGATTAACTCATACTTGTTTTATTTTAGTTTAAGATAATCCTGGGTCTTTCTATTAAAATCTTTAATCCAGGGGCACTTGTCTGGCTCAGTCAATGGAGCATATGACTCTCAGTTTTGGGGTTGTGCCTTCAAGCTCCATATTGGGTGTAGAGCCTACTTAAAGAAAAAGCTTTAATCAAGACTCAATTTTTTTAAATTCTTTATGCCAAAGTCAGGAACACTAATATCCTGGGAATATTTTACCCTTTGGCTGAATCTAAAGTCTTGGGCTTAGCCACCTTTACCTTGACACTTGTTCAGGGCTCAGTCTCTTGTGTATGATGGCTGTTAGAGTAGTTCTGCCCCTCTCTCTCCCCCAATATTTGTTCTCTGCTTAGGGATCTTTACTCTAGTTTTAAGGGATTTCATTTGGTTAGGTTTTTTTTTTTTTTTTTTTTTTTTTTTTATTGAGAGAGACTATGGTACTCTGAGAGAGATTTCCTTATTTTTTTAGATCTGTGATGTACTTTAATGTATATTTTATAGGTGGTCTGGTTGGGAATTCTGTTTGGTATTTTTGGTTGACCAGTCTGCCAGATGCCAGTGCCAGTTCTTTCATTTTATCATAGTGTCTGTCATTACCTGTCACCTAGAAAGAAGAATATATCCTATCTTGTCCTCCTTAATTTCATCTTCTCCAATTTTAATTTATCATACATAAGGTTGCCAAATTGATGTATTGATGGACATGTTAGACATTTTAAAATCAAAGTACCTGGAAATAGGAGTTTGGAGCTCAGGAAAGAGGAATCCTAGAGATTTGTGAGTTATTGATACAATTAGCAAAGCCATGAGACTGTGTAAGGTTATTGGAGAGACTAGAGTAGGGAGCATAAATAAAAGAGGACCATAGGACACCAACTTCATGGAGTAGGCATAGTACAAACTAGGAAAGAAAACTAAAGATGAAATTTCAGAAATGGGAAAAAAAATGATGGCATCTTCAAATGCAAGGAAAAAGGCAGTTTCAAGGAGGGGAAATTTGTAGGGTCACATGTGTCCAGAAGGGCACACAAGATGAGGACTTATGCTATGTTTGATCATTAGAAGAAGGAAGATTAGTATTGCCAGAGAAGTTTCGGTATAGTGGGATCAAATGTAAAATAGCAGTGAATGTATGAACAAGTCATACAACTTGATAGAGTCCTCTGTCCTTTTTCTCATTACCTCCTACCGCCACTGAATACATAAAGAATCAGTAAACTGCCTGGAACAAAATAAACACAACTGCATTCTGTTCTACCATAGTTAGAGGGATTCAGGAAAATACTAGAGAGGTCAGTAAGAAGGGTGAAGGAGGAGACTGGGGATAAGAGTCATTAATTTTTCATTTGGACTTTAATTATTTTAGCGATTTTACTAATAAAGTTTATGTAATCTGTTAATATTCCATATTTCTGATAGGTTGCAATTGAAATATTTATATTTTATACTGTCATAGTTCACAATTTAGAATAGAAAAACAGAGTACAACTTGGTTATTTACCAGCTTGTTTCTGGAGTCAGAAAATCTCACAATTACATCTATATAAATCTTAGCATTCAAACCAAAAAAACCACAAAAAAGCCCCACAAGACCTTTCTTTCTAACATTCTGTGCAAAGTATATGATCGTGACATACTTCATTCTCAAGCTCTCCAACTTTCCTGTAATTAATTTAAACTGTAGCTTTGATATATCTTAGCCTAAAATTAAACTTTTACCAAAAAGAAGTAACGTGTGCCTGGTGGCTCAGTCTGTTAAGTGTCCAACTTGGCTTGGGTCATTATCTTATGGTTCATGAGTTCAAGCCTCATGTTGGGCTCTGTGCTGACAGCTCTGTGCCTGGAGCCTGCTTTGTATTCTGTCTCCCTCTCTCTCTGCCCCTCCCCCACTCGTGCTCTCGCTCTCTCTCAAAAATAAACAAACATTAAAAAAAAAAAAAAAAGAGGGGAACCTGAGTGGCTCAGTCGGTTGAGCGGCCGGCTTCAGCACAGGTCATAATCTCATGGTTCGTCGGTTCAAGCCCCGCGTTGGGCTTTGTGCTGACAGCTAGCTCAGAGCCTGGAGCCTGCTTCAGATTCTGTGTCTCCCTTTCTCTTTGACCTCCCGATTATGCTGTCTCTCTGTCTCTCAAAAATAAATAGGAAAACATTAAAAAAAATTAAAAAAATAGAAGAATTATCAAAGTTATACTTCAAGGAAAGAGAGTATGATTGTGAAAAGTAAGAGTAGAAAAGTAATTTTGAAGTATTTGGAAAATATTTAAGAATACTTAGAAAAGGAGCACCTTTGTGGCTCAGTCAGTAAACATCCAAATTCAACTCAGGTTATGGTCTCATGGTTTGTGGGTTTGAGCTCTGTGTCAGGCTCTGTGCTGTCAGTGTAGAGTCCACGTCAGATCTGTTTCCTCTCTCTGCCCCTCCTCTGCTCACTCTCGCGCTCTCTCTCTCAAAAATAAACATTTAAAAAAGCACACTTCGAAAATACTTTAAAATATTTAGAAACCATCCATACTGTCACTTGAGACCAACCTAGAGTGTATTTTTTCCAAAACTCACTAATAAGACTTTTGTAATACAGCATATCGCTTCTCAACTTTTACCTGTGAAACAAAAGTGTAATTATTCAGTTTGTTAATTACTGTTATTTTGCTATATTCTGCATATCCCCATACTTTTCTCTTACAAAACATGATGAAGTTTAAAATTATGAGAGACCTGTTTCCTACGCTATCATTTCCCTACGTTCAACAGCACCTTCTCTGGGTTATGCTTATCCTTACAAATTGCACTGAAGGCCTCTGCAGGCTCTTTGACCAAGGCCCTTCTAAGTGCAGTAACATTTCACATACGGAAAATCCCAGCAGGCAAATTCCCGACTGTTTGAAAATATTTTTCCCATCAGAAGAACAAAACACAGTAACACATAAATACATTAAAACAAGTAGCTCTCTCCTTTTATGGTTTTTTTTCACAGCTAACGTATGCATTTCTTTTCATCGTTATAGGTACCAGAGATTTGAAAAGGCATTTCTGTTAGCTGTTGACATTGGTGCTCGGGACCTGTTTATGGTGAGTCATTCCCAGAGATGATTTTGTGCCTTCAGTTCTAAGGCTGAGTAAGTTGTCAGCTTTTGTGACCATTAAAAAGGATTAGTGTCATTTGTGCCTTAGACACATGGTGGGAAAGCATTATTCCATCTTGGCTTGCAGCTTTGCCTCCATGAAACTGGTCAATAGCCATCTAGTCTCTTTTGACTCGTTGACATTTTCTTTGCCAGGACCCAAAGGATTTTTTATGTTTCCTAAGAATTTATAATTCTTGAACTTTTCTCGTCATGCATCTCGATGTGAGGGGATGACACCTTTCCGTCTAATAAGCTTGTCTTTTTAATCCATTCTCTGTGGCACAGCTACAGAAGCCAGGACATAGGGCAAAATATGTACCATAGATTTTGAATGTACTCACTTTGTCCCTTAGATTTTAGTGTGAAGTAACAAATTATGAATGTTCTCACTTGTATTTTTAAAGTAACCACAGTGCAAAGTACATCCAACAGGTTATAAAATCACATACACTTTAGTTCTTCCATCTATTAGCTAATAGCAGTAAAATTGGCCAGTTTTTTACAGATCCTTGTGCTGTGTATCAGGTTCTTATAAGATCTTTTACCACAGTGTCACAGTGAGGTCAGATGAGGTGGTGTTCTTTTCTTGGTTTCCTAGCATATTCTGCTCCACAGAAAATTCATTGTTGTCAAAACAACAACAACAATAAAGCAAGAGCTTCTTGAAAACAAAACAAAAAATTCTGGAAGTCTCTTTTATCTGAATCTTCTGCACAATGAAGACATTTTTGTAGTTTAAATTAAGCTTTGATCCTTTAGATATTAAAATGGGTTCATGATATTATGTCACTTGTCTTTGGAATGAGTTTGTTGTTTTAATTCTAACTTTGCATCTTTCAGTTAAATTGGGCTTTCATTGATCATGAAAAAATTTAATTCAAAAAGTTATTTATTATTTATCATCTGTATTTTTTTGGTCAAATTGAACAGGTGTATTCATATATTGAGGGAGGGTTTTATTATTTGGCCAGTATGTATACATGTACATGTAGACATCACAGTGTCAGAAATCACAACACTTTTTAGATTTTTTGACCCCACTATCTCTTTATCTCTACCTTCTCACCTTTGCCAGTATTCACCTCAGTAAAGGCAGATTTTCTCCATCTTTCTTTATTCATAAGACTGTTTTTGAGTCTTAATGGGGATAATGTACTGAAAGTACTTTGTAAACCAAGAAATAATATACAGATAAGTGTTATTACTGTTAAGACAGAGCAACTCTTGTTATTACATGGCTATGTAAGAGCTAATGAAGACCTGAAATAGGGCCTAAATTACATGAATGTAAAGGAGAGGATATTTTGTAGCAAAATCAATATGATTCAGCAAGACCTTAGATGAAAATAAAATATTTTGATTATAAGAATAAATTATACTATAATAGAAAGTAAACAACACAATAAAGAGAACAAAACTAAAAAATCCAATGGACATTCTTTAAAATACCTCTCTATGTGAATATATTCTTACACTCTATTTTTTGTTTATAACTCAATTCTTTTTCCTTCAACAACAAAATGACACAGTTTTCCATATCAATAAATATAGGTCTATATCATTTCTCTAATGTTCATATTATATTCCATTTTATAAGTGATAAATGGCATAAAAACAAGCACACAGACCAATGGAACAGAATAACATGCCCAGAAATTAACTCGTGCATATGTGGTCAATTATTAGTCTTTGACCAAGAACACACAGGGGGAGAGGACAGCTTTTTTCTTTTTTTTCTTTTTTTAATATATTTTGTTGTGAAATTGGCTGATGTACAGTGTGTAACGTGTGCTCTTGGTTTTTGGCGTAGATTACTGTGATTCATTGCTTATGTACAACACCCAGTGCTCATCCCCACAGGTGCCCTCGTCAAGCCCATCATCCATTTTCCTCTCGACCCCACTCCTCTATCCACCCTCAGTTTGTTCTCTGTATTTAAGAGTCTCTTACGGTTTGCCTTCCTCCTTCTCTGTTTGTAACTATTTTTTCCCCTTCCTTTCCCTCGTGGTCTTCTGTTCAGTTTCTCAAGATCCACATGTGAGTGAAAACATGATATCTGTCTTTCTCCAACTCACTTATTTCACTCAGCATATTACCTTCCAGTTCTATCCACGTTGCTGCAAATGGCATGATTTCATTCTTTCTCATTGCCAAATAGTATTATTCCATTGTATATATAAACCACATCTCTTTATCCATTCATCAGTTGATGGACATTGAGGCTCTTTCCATAATTTGGCTATTGTTGAAAGCACTACTTTAAACATTGGGGTACATGTGCCCTTATACATCAGCACTCCTGTATCCCTTGGATAAATTCAGTAAATGGTGGTAGGAAAATTGGATATCTGCATGCAAAATAATGAACCTGGACTCCTATCTTAGCTCACAAAAACTAAAAGTGAATTGAAGACTTAAATGTAAGACCTGTAACCGTAAAGTCCTAGAAGAAAACATTGAGGAAAAGCTCCTTGATATTGGTCTTGACAGTGTGAGGTTTTTATTTTTTGTTGTTTTGTGTTTTTGTTTTTTGGGGTTTTTTGTTTTTGATTAAAGACAATAACAGCATAGGCCACAAAAGCTAAAATAAGTGACTATGTCAAACCAAAAAGTTTCTGCACAGCAAAAGAAATAGGCAAAAAAAAAAAAGGCAGTCTACAAATGGGATAAAATATTTGTAAATCATATATTTGATAAAGGGTTAATATCCAAAATCTTTACAACTCATACAACTCAATAGCAAAATAATAATAATAATAATAATAATAATAATAATAATAATTCAATTAAAAAATAAGCAAAGGACCTGAAAAGACATTTTTCCAAAGAGGACATACAGATGGCCATCAGGCACATGGAAAGGTATTCAACATCACTAATCATCAGGGAACTGCAAATCAAAACTGCATTGAAATAACACCTCACACCTGTTAGGATGTCTTTTACCAAAGAAAGAGATTACAAGTTTTGGCAGAGATGTGGAGAAAAGCGAACCCTTGTCCACTGTTGGTGAGAGTGTACATTGGTGCAGCCACTATGGAAAACAATATGGAGGCTCCTTAAAACTTAAATACAGGGGTTTTAAATTCTGTGTGGCTCAGTTGGTTAAGCATCCAACTTCAGCTCAGGTCATGATCTCACAGTTTGTGGGTTCAAGCCCCGCATTGGGCTCTGTACTAACCGCTACCTCAGAGCCTGGAGCCTGTCTTCAGATTCTGTGTCTCCCTCTCTCTCTTACCTTCCCCTGCTCATGCTGTCTCTTTCTCACTGTCTCCCTCTCTCAAAAATAAAAACATTAAAAAAATTTTTAAAAAAAATTAAATATAAAACTACCACATAACCTAGCAATCCCACTTCTGGGTAGATATCCAAAGGAAACAAAACAGTATCTTGAAGAAGTATCTGTACCCATGCATACAGCAGCATTATTCACAATAGCCAAGATGCAGTAATAACCTAAGCGTCCACAGACAGAGGAAGTAAATCTTGCCATTTGCTATTCCATTGACCAACCTGGAGGGCATAATGCTAAGTAAAATAAGAGAAAGGCAAATACTGTATGGTGTCAGTTATCTATGGAATCTCACAAAATAAATAAAAGCTGATTTCATAGGAATAGTAAAATGGTGGTTGTTCGGGGATGATTAGTGCTATTCGTGCCTTGTTTTAAAAATCTTCAAGGTCTTGAAAATTCTTTTTTCTAAAGATTTTGTTTTTGAGTAATCTCTACACCCAACCTGGAGCTTGAACTCACAACCCCCAGATCAAGAGTTGCATGCTCTACCAACTGAGCCAGCCAAGCGCCCCCCAAATTCTCCTTTTTATCTTACAGAATTTGTGTTATTTTAATGTTAACATTTGAACCTACAATCCACCTCTGTTGATTTTTCAGAGGGAATGGCTCAAAACTAACTTCTGTCATATATGTATCCAGTTGGCCTGTGACCATTGATTAACAGAATCATACTTCGATGTTTTACATGGTCACCTTTGTCATAGATGAGGTTCACACAGAAATGCACAAGAAAACCATAATGAGATATCACCTCACACCATTCAGAATGGCTAATATCAAAGAGACAGGAAATAAGTTGTGGCAAGGATAATGTTGGTGGGAATGTAAATTGTTCACTATAGAGAACAGTATGCAGGTTCCTCAAAAATTTAAAAATAAAAATACTATATAATCCGGTAATTCTGCTACTGGATATTTACCCAAAGACAATGAAAACACTGATTGGAGAAGATATATACACTCCTGTTCACTGCAGCATTATCTATAATAACCAAGATAGAGGGAAACAACCCAAGTATCTATCTATAGATGAATGGACAAAGATGTGATATATATGCAGAATGGAATAATAGCCATAAAAGAATGAAATCTTGCCATTTGTGACAACATGGGTGGACCTAGGGTTATTATGCTAAGTGAAATAAGTCAGACAGAAAAGACAAAATCATATGATTTCACCCATATTTGGAAGGTACAAGGAAAACCAAACGATAACCACCAAAAAGAAACAGGAACAGGCTTATAAATATAGAGAACAAACTGGTGGTTGTCAAAATAGAAAGGTGTATGAGGATGGGTGAAATAGGGGAAGGGGATTAAGAACTACAAATTTGTAGTTATAAAATAAGTTAGGGAGATGAAAAATGCAGCATAGGGAATATAGTCAATAATGTAATAAATTGGTATGTTGACAGATGGTAACTACACTTTTTGTGGTAAGCATTTCATAATATATAGATTTGTGTAGGTTTGTTGAACTACTGTGTTGTACACCAGCAAATAATAAAATATTGTATGTCAACTATAACTCAATCAAAATAAGCCAGTCAAATGCCCATATATATGTGTAGCTATACTACTAGATTCTGTTCTTGCTCCAATACCAAACTGCTTCAATTACTTTATAAGTACGTATATCCAATAATTTAAGTCTTCAAAGTTTGTTTAAATGTGTTGTTTTTACTCCACCTTGGGATAGATGCTTAAGTCATGGAGTTTTTCAGCTACTGTATCCTAATGTATGCATCCATGGGTATGATCTCCATTCATACATGGCCTTGATTGCATTCCGACAATTTTATGTGTCTGTTTTTCGTTATCATTCAGCTCAAAGTATTTCTAAATGTTTCTGTTGTGAATTTTTTGTCCTAGATTTCTTAAAAGTACATTTCCTAATTTTAAATTATAAAACATTTTCAAGGCTGACACATAGACACACACACACACCCATTAACCTATTGTGTATTACATCAATGCTTTGAAATTTGTTGAAATTCCCTTATGGTTCATTATATAGTCAATGGTAGAATTTCCATGTGCATTGAAAAAAATGTGTAGCCTACAGTTTACAGTTGTTGGATGCAGTGTTCTATATAAAATCAAGTTTGTTAGTCATATTTTTCAGTGCTTTTGTATATTCACTAAGACTGGTGTTTTAAATTTTTCTACTGTAATTATGGACTTGTCTTTTTTATTTGTTGTAAGGCTGTGTAATTAGATGCATGCCAATTTAGAACTGTAGTATTTTCTTGGTATATTGAGCCTTTATCATTATGAAATATTCTTCTATTTTTTAGTAATGCTTCTTGCCTTAAAACCTACTTTATCTCAAAGTACACCTACACCAGTTTTATTTTGGTTTGTATTTGCTTCAAATATCTTAAATCCATGTTTCCTCATGTTTTAAGTTGTATTTCTTGTAAGCAATACATAGTTGTATATTTTTAATCAGGTGTTACCTTTGTCTTTTAATTAGATTATTTAATTGGATTATAAATAATTGTGTTTGTCCTACCCACTTTCTTTTCTGTTTCTCCCCCCATTCTGTGTTCTTTTACCTAACCATCCTTGCCATTTTTTTGTGTTAACTCTCTTATTCCATTTTCCCTTTCTACTAGCTTTTTAATTACATTTTCCCTTTAATTTTTTCTCTTAATTTCTGTCCTTATGGTGGATCTTTCTGTTCTTGCTTGGGGATCATTTGGTTTTAACTCATTCTCTCTCTTTTTAAACGTGGCATTTTTTTAAACGTAGTGATAATTTGAGACTGTGTATGATGTTGTTTTCCTCCAGAAAGAATTTACTTTTGCCTCTGGGAAGTAGTTAGTGTAAAGGTTAACCATACTCCACTCTGGGATTGAGTTTGTTTGAAGATGAGTTTCAGTCTAAGAGCCAATTTATTTCTACTTTATACTGAATGTCAAGAGTGTAGCCCTTTAGGAGTCCCAGTTAGAAGCCCTGCCTGTTCAGCAGAACCCGAAGTATAAGTTTGTAGCCTTACCCCATTGACTCTACCTAAAGTTCTGTGCAGTTTCTCAACTTCTCAAACACTACTTTCTGTTAAGTTCCTCACCCTCTTGGCCGCCAATTACATATTGGCAAATGCTTTTAAAAGCAAAAGCAGCACCAAATGTCAGGCTTACCTCTCTGGGCTTTACTTCTGTCTAGAATCTTGGTCCTTCATATATTTACTGCCTTGTTTGTTCTCCAATGTCTTCAAACAGAATTTTAAAATTTATTTTATCCAGCTGTTTTAGTTGCTTTCAGCAAGAATATTAGTCTGATATGTCCTTATCTGGGATAACTGGAATCAGAGGTTCTGCAGTGTATTTTTGGAAGGTGAGTGAAGTGTTAAACTTGGCACTAGCTGCTTTCCAATTCTGGATAACCCCCTGCAGTGCTCTATTATGTTTGAACTGTTAATCACTAAGAACCTTAAATGTCACAAATTCTGCTTTAAAGCATGACATACCATCAATTTTATGCCCAAAATGGAGCAAATGAAATTATATAAGATGTTATCTATCCTTGGGATTATTGTTCAATTATAGTAAAAGCACTAAAAAGAAAAAACTAAGTTTTCAAAATTTTAACTTGTTCAAAAAGGTAAAACAAGTAATTTCAATTCAAGTTGAAGAATTATATAAATCTTATAAGATTAATAATCTAGATCTTTCCTTCTGCGAATAGAAAATAAATGTTTGTGTTTATGCCAGCTTAAGTTTATAGTCTGTCTTGCTTGAGGCCATGCCAAGTGCTTTATGATTATCAGTAACAAAATCATCACATCTCAGAAAGTTAAAGGAGTTAACTTTTCTTGATCACCTGCAAAGTCATTATACCAAACAATGCCTTATATAATGGTATAATATATTATGTCAATATATTATATATATTATACTACTTTATAAATTACCTTATTTAATTCTCATAATAATCCTAGCCAATAGAATTATTATACCTATTTTACAGTTGATGAAAGTAATTACAAGGACAACTGAGAATTGTGATCCAAACTACTTGAATTTGACTCTAAGGGTCATGCTGTTTCCATTTATACCAAACTATTTATATAATCTAAAAATTTGGAAGTTCCCCAAAACTCAGTGATTTATGACTTAATGACTCCCCATAACTAAGTTCAGAAAAGCTATTCTTTTCCTTTTATTCCTTACGAAAGTTCAAAAGTTATCAATAAGAATGTTTGTTGCAGAAAGGCATCTGATCCATCTTGAATGATTTGCAGAACCCCAGTTTATTTGGAATATCATTCATCCAAATTAAGAGCTCTTATCTGTAATAAAAGGAAGTGTGCAGTGAATATATAAAAGACTAGAGAAAAACAGAACAAATTGCCCATTTCCCTCTTTTCTCATTCATGGCTCCAAGGAAGAAAACTTTCACACATTTAATGATAGTTTTCTTAGAGAGAGATGTGGTATATGTCTGACTATGATATTGATAGATCTTCCAGGACTGTCGGTCTGCTCTTTGAGAACCCATCTGCATCTTGGGAGACACAAAGAAGAGCTATATCCTAGACTGTCATTTGAACTGGATTGGTATAATACTTTTTAAGGTGTCCATCTCCAATTTCTTGCCTTTAAAAACCATTAGTTTCTAGGGACACCTGGGTGGCTCAGTCAGTTAAGCATCCATCTTCGACTCAGGTCATGATCTCACAGTCTGTGAGTTTGAGCCCCACATCAGACTCTGTGCTGATAGCTTGGAGTCTGGAGCCTGATACAGAGTGTGTTTCTCCTTCTCTGTCTCTGCCCCTCCACCTCTCATGCTCTCAAAAATAAATAAACATTTTAAAAAGTTAAAAAAAATTAGCTTTTCAGTGATCCCTATAGTTCAAGGTTGTTTCCTACCAAAGCCCACGCAAAAGGAGTAATTATATAGTCATTATTGGCAGAACTGTTTTAAAATATTACTGGTAAGGAAAGAGGATCTTCCACTTCCAGCTACCGGACAGTGGTTTTCAGTCTTGTCCTCCCACTGTAAACTACCATAAAACTACATAAACTATGAGACAACTGTTTTTAGGCACTGGACAATAAACCCTGCAGGACTTTGATTCTTAAGATAGGGGGAATACACAGATCGTCCTCTATATAATTTTCAGAACAGAGACCAGTGATGTCTCTCAGCTGAAGAGCCAGGAATAAGAGTTCAGAGTTCAGAGATGATGCATGATCTAGAATTTGTGAGGCAGCACACCAGAATGGGAAAATCTATATGAAGAGTGGGGACCCAGAAGTCCAGGTTCCTTGGGTCCCTGGTAGAGGGCTAAACGGCAAGTACACAAGACCTACCAAAGAGTCACTGCTGTGAGACTGAGAGCTAAACTGCATAATGGTGAGGGGTGCTGGAATTCTGGGTCAAAGTGAAGCAACCTCACTGGGCATTTATATGAAACCCCAGAAATGCCATGCTTGAAGATGAAGAATGTATTCCAGGACAATGTGAAAAACTGAAAGAGATCTGCTTTTAAGAATCACAAGACCTAACCTGACAGAATCAAAAGAATTCACCATTAATTTAATACCTTGCTATTACAAAAATAAACATTCTTTAAAGAAAGTATTACCCAAACTCCTTATAATGTGATGTACAGCACATAATAACACATTATTAGGTGTGTGAAGAAGGAGGAAAATGTGATGTATCATGAAGAGAAAAAGGAGCTAAATGACCTGAGAGGACCCAGATGTTGAAAGAAACAGGAAAAAACTTTGGAGCAGCTGTTATAAATATATTCAAGTATTTTAAAGGAAGAGATCAATATGATGATTGAATATATAGGGATTTTCAAGAGAGACAAACTATTTTTTAAAAGGGCAAAAGAAATTCTAGAACTGGAAAATGTGAAACCTGAAATGAAAAATTCCCTGGGTAGGCGTAGCAATAGATTGGACAATTTAATAAGGGATCCATAGAAAAACATCAAGACAAATCAATAGAAATCATCCAGTATTAATAAAAGGAAGGAAAAATACTATGAAAATTAATAAAGGCTCAGTAACTTATGATATCCAAATCCATTGGTCTAAAATACATGTCATTGGTGGAAAACATTAGTCTCTAGACCGAAGAAGCTCAGTGAACTCCAAATAAACAAAGCAATATTGAGGCATACCACATCTTGGCACGGCATATCCAAACTATTAGAAAATAATGACTAAGAGAAATATCTTAAAAATACCTGATAAAAAATGACTTAAAGGACCAACTAATATGAGTTATGGCTTACTTCTCATTGGGAAAATGATGCCAAAAGGTAATGTAACAACATCTTTAATGAACTGAAAAAATAACTCACAATACAAAATTATATATCATGTGAAAATGACCTTACAATTTTGGTGAAATAAAGACACTTTTGGATAAATGATAGCTGAGACAACTCAGCACCGGCTCAGGAGACCTGTACTACAAGGAAAGTTAAAGGAAATTCTTCCAGCAGAACAAATACAATATCAGATGGAAACTTGGATCTACATAAAAGACTGAAGAGCTCTGGCAATGGTAAATATGGATTCATTGTAAAAGTACTTTTTTCTCATGTAAAAACTTCTTTAAAAGGTAATTGTCCAAAGCAAAATAATAATGCACTGTGGTATTTAGAACATGTAGATGTGACATGAATGACAGTAACATCATAACATGATGAGAGGTGATAAAATGGAATCATATCATTGTAAGGTTTATACCTTTTACCTGAAGTGGTACAATATTAATTCTAAGTAAACTGTACTAAGTAAACACTGCATATTGTAGTGCAGAGAAGGTTTTGCTAAAAATTTAAATATATATGCAGCTTTTAAAAAAGTCAATAGAGGAAATTTAAAAAATCTTTAAAAATACTCAACCCTAAAGAGGCAGGACAGGAAGGAAAATAGAAAACAAATAGCAAGCAAATGGTAGACATTTATAATTATTTTGTATTTAAATTAACAAAACACTCCAGGTAAAATGCAGTTTGAATTTTCTTTTAAGTCTGAGATTGTCCAGATAAAAAACAAGACCTGATTACATTCTGTCTATAAGAGAACACTTTAGTTATTATGCCTTAAGAACATTTAAAAAGATGTAACACACAAACAGAAAGTACCAAAGTAGGCTTTAGAACAAAGGAAATATTAGAATACATAAAGAGAGATATTCCTGATGATAAAAGTTCAGCAGAAAGACATCATTCTAAATGTTTATATACAAAATAAATGAGTTTCAAATATATGACGAAACCTGGGTGGCTCAGTTGGTTAAGCATCTGACTTCAGCTCAGGTCATGGTCTCCTGGTTTGTGAGTTCCAGCCCTGCATCTGGCTGTCTGCTGTCATTACAGAGCTTGCTTGGAATTCTCTCTCTCTCTCTCTCTCTCTCTCTCTCTCTCTCTCCCTCTCCCCCTCTCCCTCTCTCTCTCCCTCCCCCTCGTTCTCCCTCTCTCCCTCCCTCCCTCTCTCTCTCTCTCTTCTCTCTCTCTGCCCCCCCACTTGTGCATATGCACACTCTCTCAAAATAAACATTCAAATATATGAAGCAAAAAAATGACAACCAAAAAAGAAAAGTAGGCAAGTGTAGTAATTCATAGAACAAGTAGTCCAGAAAACACATAAGGATACATAATATATGAACCTATTCACCAACTTGACCTGACATTTTTTGAACCTATATTCAACAACTTTAGAATACACCTTCTTTTCAAAGCACATGAAATAGTCACTAAACATAGATTATATGCTGTTATATAAAATAAAACACAATACACTTTAGAAGAGTGAAATATGACACCAAATACTGTGTCAAAGAAGTCACAGTTCGATAACATTCATATTTTCAACAAAGTTACCACTATTTGCATATTAAACAGTACTTCTCTAAAAGTCTCATGGGTCAAAGAAGAAAAATATGAGACATTAGGAGATAATTTTTCAAATTGAATTTTATCAAAATATGTCAGATGATTATAACAAGTTGTATAAAACAAATTGCCATGAGTCTGTACTGATATAAGTAAGTACAAAAGTGAATAAATAAACCCAAATAATAAATGTAAAAGGAATGACAGAATGAGAAAATCACAATTTGGCAGGCATCATATTAGTAACAGAGTAAGGCAAGAGTAATTAATGGATGCTATAACTGTGAGAGAAAGTTTCCTGAGATACAGGATATTTACATCATCTCAAAAACTATTTCTCCACAAAGTATGTGTTATTTACAAAAGGAAAAAAGAGTAACTTCACAGTGGAGAAGGCTGGTAAACACTTAATCAAGTGATCAAAATGCCATCATCAATAATGGAACAAATCAGAATAATTCACTACCCTATAAGCTCACTCCATAAGAACACAACAGCCGGTCTGTGCTATTCCTCCAAGAAGCATATAACTGGAATCCAATCCTGAGGAAACATCATGGGAACTCAAACTGAGGGACATTATAATAACTAACCTATACTAGTTCTTAAAATGCCAAGTTTATATGAATGAAAAGATGACTGAAAAATTAATTTATACTAAAGGAGCCGAAAAAGACATAAGTAAATTCATCAAGAAATTGATCTTTGTTATATGAAGAACATTACTGGAATAATTGGTTCAATTTCAGTGATTAAGCTGGAATAATGTTGTCACTGTTAACCTTTTGATTTTGATTTGATTGTGGTTAGGTAGGACAATGTCCTCATAAGGAGGAAATAAACATTGAAATATCGAAGAGTGTGTTGGCAACTTCCTCTCAAATAATTCAGAAAGAAAAATCTTTGTACTATATTTGAAACTTTTCTGTAACTGAGATTTCATAAGATTTTTTAAAGAGAAAAAAAGGTACTGTTGTCATGGCTCTGGACTATTGTCCATGTTTTTTCGAGGTAGAAGCTGTGCAGTTTGGAAGTCTGTTTCTGTTGGTCACAGAAATGCTGCTTTTAGTTTTGTGTCTTTGGGATCTTACTCTGCTTTTGAAAAATCAGGTAACCTCTCCAACCTAATTATTACTGTGGCATAGAACTACTCATTTGCCACCCAAGATTGCTTCTCTGGTCCCATGTTGGATGGCATGAAGATGAGTTTGCCTTCTGAACATTCTCATGTTGGCATCCCTAATTACCTTGGCCATTGGCACAGGACCAGTTGGAATGTCAAGTGTGTGCCATTTGATAATGCTATAAAAAGACCTATAGCTGCTGCTCTCCAGCCATCTGTGCCTTCCCTTGGCATGACACTATTGGGTAGTTTGTCTTTCATTGGCATGATTTCTCTAGTGTGGCTTACATCTGCCACTCCTAGGCACTTGCTTGGTGATCAAGTTGACATAAAATTGCTACTTTGGCACTGTTTTTATATGGAGGAGTTTTATACCTGCTAACTTCTGAAACAAGAATTACCACTTATTACATACAATATAATTGTGGTTTTAAATATTAGGATTATAGATGTCTCTGGCTTCTCTTGACTCAAACTTATCTATTAGGACTTCCAATTCCAATTTTTCCCAGTCAGAAGACTTCACTTTGAAGAATTAACTTCTAAGTGAAATGTACCTTTTCTGTTTTAAGACACTGGATTGAGTGCGTGTACATCAACCTCTCCCTCCTGTGCCAGATCGCTAAAAATCATGAATTGTGTGTGTGTCTGTGTTTAAAATTTATAACTGGAATTCAAAACGAGAATACATGATGGATCAGAAGCTGTAAGGAATCTACTGAAAGCTGTAAAACAGACAAAATCAGATTGAAAAGGAAAGCAGAAACTTAAGTCTCCAGAGGAGAATACTGCTCCCCAACTTGGAAAAAAGCACTGAAAGTTCTCCAGGCCCTTTGGAAAGAGATACTAGGAATTGGAAAAATGCTCCTGGGCTAACAAGAGTGGATAATCAGGGTGTGCAGTAGGGTGCCTGAGCAGAGAAAAATCAAAATAAATATTACTTACCCCAAATATTGTTACAAAAGTAAGTTGTAGTGTTAAGAATTTAAGAATATACACAAGAAAAATAGGAATAGATAGTGTTATGGACTGCATTGTGTCCCCATGCCCTCCCAAATCCATACGGTGAAGCTTTAACCCCCAGTGTGACTGTATATGGAGACAGGCCATTAAAGTTGTAACCCTAATGTAGTGTGACGGTGTCTTTATCAAAACAGGGAGAGTCCCTGGAGATGCATTGCAGAGGAAAGGCCATGAGCATTTACATCAAGAAGGTGGCTATCTGCAGGCCAAGGAGAGTGGCTTCAGGAGAAACCAACCTGTCAACAGCTTGATCCTGGAGTTTTAGCCTACAGAATTGTGAAAAGATACATTTCTGTTGTTCGAAGCACCCCGCCCATGACATTTGGTTATGGCAGCCCTATCAAAGTAATATAAACAGAATAAATCAGAACCAGTAAATAGGAAAAATACAAGAAAGGAAATGATAAATTATTAAAAAGCAAATAGGAAATAGTCAAAAGGTAATCACTAAATAGTAATAGTAATAGTAGATAGAAAATACACAATAAGCTGTCAGGAATGTCTCATCAGTAGTTTTAATGTTTAATGAATTAAATTCACCTATTGAAAATCAAAGACAGTTAAGGTTGGATTTTTAAAATGTTTGGTATATGCTGCATATAAAAAAAAAACCCTCCAAACCCAAATAATATGGGAAAGTTCAAAAGGAAAATGATATACAAATAAATGCTGTCAAATCCAAGTATCAGACAAAATATCTGTACACAAAAAAAAATAGGGGGAAAAAAGTGAGGTACACTCAAAAACGTGTCCCCAAATTCTTTGATATTTATCTTTTGGAAAGTTGGTGCCCGATCCTCTCATCTCCTCTCATCGCACTCCAGTTATAACTTCTGAAACTAGGTAATGTGTCATGAGTTCCTTTCTGATCCTTGGTCTCTGAACATTTGCTCTTCAGGAAGTCAGTTGCCATGTCGGTCGGTTATTCAGGCAACCCTATAAAGAGGTCTGTGCAGTGAGGCACTGATGTATCTTGTGAACAGCATCCAGCCCAAAACCATGTGAATGAGCCACTGGTAGGTCCTTCATCCCCAGCCTTTCAGAAGACTCCAGCTCTGGTCAGCATCTTGACTGCAAACCCATAAGAGTCGCTAAGTCAGAATTACACAGTTAAGTTATCCTGTATTCCTGACTCTCAAAAATTGTGAGAGAATCACTGTTTATTATTTTAAGCTACTATTTGGGAGGTTTGTTTTGTAGCAATAGACAACTAGTACAAAGGGATCCTTCATAATTACATAGTTGATAATAGAAGTTATGCATCAAGTAAATATAGCACTATTCATTGAACTACAGAACTCCAGATTTTTTTTTTAAAGGAAGAAAATGAAAAATCCACAAAGTGCAGGATTTTAACACACATTTCTCAGAAAACAATATACTAAGAAGGAAATAAACAGTGAGGATCTTGAGGATTTGAATAAGATATTTAAAAAACTTGAGCTAATGAAGATGTAATTAATAAACAGGATATACATTATTATCAAACTGATAAAATCAATCACAAGTGATCATATCAAAGCCACCAAGCATATCTCAGCAAATGCTAATTCTAAATGCAGATTTCTAAGTGCTACCATAGAGACTATATTCAAAAATCATAATATGTAGGAATTTTTAAAATATTAGTTCATTGTCAAATTAGTTTCCATATAACACCAAGTGCTTCTCCCCACAAGTGCCCCCCCTCCATCACCATCACTCCCAGCCCCCTCCTCCTTCAGCCCTTGGTTCGTATTCAGTATTCAGTAGTCACTCATGATTTGTGTCCCTTTCTCTCCCCAACTCTCTTTCCCCATTCCCCTCCCTATGGTCCTCTGTTAGGTTTCGCCTGTTAGACCTATGAGTGCAAACATATGGTATCTGTCCTTCTCTACCTGACTTATTTCACTTAGCAGGACACCCTCGAGGTCCATCCATTTTGCTACAAATGGCCAGATTTCATTCTTTCTCATTGCCATGTAATACTCCATTATGTATATATACCACAGCTTCTTGGTCCACTCATCACATGATGGACATTTAGGCTCTTTCCATGTTTTGGCTATTGTTGACAGTGCTGCTATGAACATTGGGGTACATGTGCTCCTATGCATCAGCACTTCTGTATCCTTTGGGTAAATCCCTAGCAGTGCTATGCTGGGTCATAGGGAAGTTCTATTGATAGTTTTTTGAGGAACCTCCATACTGTTTTTGCAGAGTGGCTGCATCAGTTTACATTACCACCAACAGTGTAGGAGGGTGCCCGTCTCTCCACATCCTCGCCAGCATCTATAGTCTCCTGATTTGTTCATTTTAGCCTCTCTGACCAGTGTGAGGTGGTATCTCAGTGTGGTTATGATTTGTATTTCCCTGATGTTGAGTGGCACTGAGCATCATTTCATGTGCCTGTTGGCCATCTGCATGTCCTCTTTGGAGAAGTATCTGTTCAGATCTTCTGCCTATTTCTTCACTGGATTATTCGTTTTTCAGGTACAGAGTTTAGTGAGTTCCTTGTAGATTTTGGATACTAGCTCTTTATCCGATATGCCATTTGCCATTATCTTTTCCCATTCTGTTGGTTGCCTATTAGTTTTTTTGATAGTATCCTTTGCAGTGTAGAAGCTTTTTATCTTGATGAGGTCCCAAGAGTTCAGTTTTGTTCTTTATTCCCTTGCCTTTGGGGATGTGTTGAGGAGGAAATTGCTGTGATTGAGGTCAAGGAGGCTATTCCCTGCTTTCTCCTCTACAGTTTTGATGGTTTCCTGTCTCACATTCAGGTCCTATATCCATTTTGAGTTTATTTTTGTGTATAGTGTAAAAGACTGGTCTTATTTCATTCTTATACATGTTGCTGTCCAGCTCTCCCAACACCACTTGCTAAAGAGGCAGTCTTTTTTCCATTGGATACTCTTAACTGCTATGTCAAAGAATAATTGGCCATACACTTGTGGGTGCAGTTCTGGGCTCTCTGTTCTATTCCATTAGTCCATGTGTCTGTGTTTGTGCCAATACCATACTGTCTTGATGATGACAGCTACATAGTAAAGGCTAAAGTCTGAGATTGTGATGCCTCTCGTTCTGGTTTTCTTCTTCAATATCACTTTGGCTCTTCGGGTTTTTTTGTGGCTCCATACGAATTTTAAGATAGTTTCTTCTAGTTTGAGATGAATGCTGGTACAACTTTGATGGAGATTGCATTGAATGCGTAAATTGCTTAGGGTAGTAATGACATTTTAACAATGTTTATTCTTCCGATCCATGAGCACAGAATGTTTTTCCATTTCTTTGTGTCTTCTTCAATTTCCTAAATAAGTCTTCTGTAGTTCTCATCATACAGGACTTTTACATCCTTGGTGAAGTTTACTCCTAGGCATTTTATGGTTTTTTGTACAATTGTGAATGGGATCAGTTTCTTGATTTCTCTTTCTGTTTCTTCATTTTTGGTGTATAAGAGTGCAACCGATTTCTGTACATTGATTTTGTACCCTGCAACATTACTGAATTCATGGATCATTTCTAGAAGGCTTCTGGTGGAGTCGATTGGGTTTTCCATGCAGAGTCTCATGTCATTTGCCGATTCTGGTGCCCTTTATTTCCTTTTGTTTTCTGATTGCTGATGCTAGGACTTCCAGCACTATGTTAAACAACAGTGGTGAGAGTGGGCACCCCTGTCGTGTTCCTGATCTCAGGAGAAAGCTCTCAGTTTTTCCCCATTGAGGATGATATTGGCTGTGGGCTTTTCATAAATTGCTTTAATAATGTTTAAGTAAGTTCCTTCTATTCCGACTTTCTCAAGGGTTTTTATTAAGAAAGGTGCTATATTTTGTCAAATACTTTTTCTGCATCTATCAACAGGAATCATATGGTTTTTATCCTTTCTTTTGTTAACGTGATGTATCACATTGATGGATTTGTGAATATTGAACCAGCCCTGTAACACAGGAATGAATCCCACTTGATCATGGTGGATAATTCTTTTTATATGTTGTTGAATTCGATTTGCTAGTATCTTGTTGAATATTTTTGCATCCGTATTCATTAGGGATATTGGCCTATAGTTCTCTTTTTTGTTGGGTCTCTGTCTGGCTTAGGAATCAAAGTGATATGTGCTTCGTAGAGTGAGTCCGGAAGTCTTCCCTCCATTTCTATTTCTTGGAATGACTTGAGAAGGATCAGTGTTAACTCTGCTTTAAATGTCTGATAGAATTCCCCTGGGAATCCACCTGGCCCTGGCTGGGCTTTTATTCGTTGGGAGATTTTTGGTAACGGATTAGATTTCTTCACTGGTTATGGGTCTTTTCAGATTTTCTGTCTTCCCATTTGAATTTTGGTAGTGCATGTGCATTTAGGAATTTGTCCTTTTCTTCTAGATTGTCCAGTTTGTTGGCATATAATTATTCATAGTAATCTCTGATGGTTGCTTGTATTTCTGAGGAATCTGTTGTAATAGATCCATTTTCCTTCATGATTTTGTCTAGGTTTATCTATTTTATTTTTTCAAAAAACAAACTCTTGGATTCATTGATCTGTTCAATTGTTTTTGTGGATTCTATCTTGTTAATTCTGCCCTGGTCTTTATTATTTCTCCCCTTTTGCTGGGTTTGGGGTGCTCTTGCTGCTCCCTTTCTAGTTTCCTTAGGTGCTCTGTTAGGTTTTGAGTTTGTGTTTTTTCTAGTTTGTTTAAATAGGCCTGAATTGCAATGAACTTTCCTCTTAGGACTGCCTTTGCTGTGTCCCAGAGAGTTTGGATTGTTGTATTTTAATTTTTGTTTGTTTCCATATATTTTTTAATTTCCTCTCTAATTGCCTGATTCGCCCAGTCAGTAGGGTAGTTTTTAACCTCCACATTTTTGGAGGTTCAGTAGGGTAGTTTTTAACCTCCACATTTTTGGAGGTTTTCCAGACTTCTTCCTGTGGTTGATTTCAAGTTTCATAGCTTTGTGATCTGAAGTGTGCATGGTATGATCTCAAATCTTATGTATTTATGGAGGGCTGTTTTATGACCCCGTATGTGATCAGTCTTGGAGAATGTGCCATGTGTACTCTAGAAGAACATGAATTTCCTAGCTTCAGGATGCAGAGTTCTAAATATATCTATTAATTTGATCTGTTCCAGTGTCCCATTCAGGTCAATTGTTTCTTTAGTGATTTTTTTGTCTCATTGACCTATCCATTGTTGTAAGTGGGGTATTAGAGTTCCCTGCAATTTTTTTTTTTTGGTTTATCATTTCCTCTTTATTTTTATTATATCCTCCTCCTCTAGGTAAGGCACAAAACTTGGTTCTTTTCTCAGGGATTTATTGGTCCCTGTGGAGTCTGAGAAGAAGGCCACAAATACTCATTACCAAAGAATAACAACCTTTCAGTCTTGTAGTATCCGCAGGGCTGAAGTCTGTTAATATCCATTTGTCTGTCCAGAACATCCATAAGTCCAATGCTTGTTCTGGTGTCATGGAGACATGGACAGAAGATGACAAATTCACCAGTGGTACTTTCACTCAGCACGGAAGGCCTTCCCTTTGGGGTCTGACAGGATGACTACACCCCAACAAGCAATGCTGATGCCGATGACCATCTGCGTAATAGTCCCTGGACTCGGGGCGTATCCCAGCTTCATGGGCTTCCGCGCCACCCAGTACACGTACCCGCCCGCCCCTATCAGCCCCGACCCAGAGAGCACGCGACAGCTCCAGCAGTTATTAAATAGAGGGGCTTCCGCTGGAGAGGTCGGCGCTTCAGGTGCAGCGAGGGGCAGGGGTTCTGCGGAGTTGCTGACCTCAGGAGGCGCAGCGACCTTGATGGGCTCCAGAGACCTGGACAAGAAAGAACCCATATTCAAAAGCTCGGTCTCAGCTACAGATTGTTTCTGTTTGTGATTAGTTGTTTTATATATTTGGGAGCTCCTGATTTCAGCACATAGATGTTTATAATTGTTAGCTCTTCCTGATGAAGAGACCCTGTAATTATTAAATAATGTCCTTCTTCATCTTTTGTTACTGCCTTTACTTTATTTTTTAAAAAAATTTAAAGTAGTTTATTGTCAAATTAGTTTCCATACAACACCCAGTGCTCTTCCCCACAAGTGCCCTCCTCCATCACCACCACGTCTTTTCCCCTCTCCCCCTTCAGCCCTCAGTTCGTTTTCAGTATTCAATAGTCTCTCAAGTTTTGCATCCCTCTCTCTCCCCAACTCTCTTTCCCTCTTCCCCTCCCCCTGGTCCTCCATTAGGTTTCTCCTGTTCTCCTGTTAGACCTATGAGTGCAAACATATGGTATCTGTCCTTCTCTGCCTGACTTATTTTGCTTAGCATGACACCCTCCAGGTCCATCCATTTTGCTACAAATGGCCAGATTTCATTCTTTCTCATTGTCATGTAAATACTCCATTGTATAGATATACCACATCTTGATCCACTCATCAGGTGATGGACGTTTAGGCTCTTTCCATGTTTTGGCTATTGTTGACAGTGCTGCTATGAACATTGGGGTACATGTGCTCCTATGCATCACCACTTCTCTATCCCTTCGGTAAATCCCTAGCAGTGCTATTGCTGGGTCATAAGGGAGTTCTATGGATAGTTTTTTGAGGAACCTCCACACTGTTTTTCAGAGCACTGCCTTTACTTTAAAGTCCAGTTTGTCTGATATAAGTATGGCTACTTCGGCTTTCTTTTGACTACCAGTCGCACGATAGATATTTCTCCATCCCCTTACTTTCAATCTGGAGGTGTCTTCAGGTCTAAGGTGAGTCTCTTATAAACAGCAAATAGATGGATTTTGGTTTTTGATCCATTCTGCTACCCTGTGTCATTTGACTGGAGCATTCAGTCCATTTACATTCAGTGTTATTATTGAAACATGTGGGTTTATAATTCATTGTGTTCTCAGTAGGTTTCATGTTTGTATTGATGTCTCTGATGTCTTATATTCCTTGTTACCTTTCTCTCATAGAGTCCCTCTTAAGAGTTCTTGTAGGGCTGGTTTGGTGGTGATGAATTCTCTCAACTTTTGTTTATTTGGGAAAACCTTTACCTCTCCTTCTATTTTGAATGAAGGCTTGCTGGATAAAGAATTCTTGGCTGCATATTTTTCCTGTTCATTGCCTTGAAGAATTCCTGCCATTCCTTTCTGGCCTGCCATGTTTCAGTAGATAGGTCTGTAACCACCTTGATAGGTTTCCCTTTGCATGTTATGGTCCTTTAATCCCTAGCTGCTTTCAGAATACTCTCTTTATCTTTATCTTTTGCCAGTTTCACTATGATATGTCATGCTGAAGATCAGTTTATGTTACGTCTTAGGGGAGTTTGGTATGTCTCTTGAATTTCAGTGTCTTTCTCTTTCCCTAGATTGCAGAAATTTTTGTGTATAATTTGGTCCAGCACCCCTTCAGGACTTTTTCTCTTTCTTCCTCTTCAGGAACTCCTATGATATGGATATTGTTCCATTTGATTGTGTCACTCAGGTCTCAGATTCCCCTTTCCTGCGCCTGTATCAATTTCTCTCTCTTTTTCTTGGCGTCTTCTTTTGTTAGAACTGTGTCTTCTAATTTACCTATTCTCCTCTCTGCTTCTTCAATCCGTGCATTGGCAGCCTCCATCTTATTCACCTTTTTTATCTTTTTTTTTAACTCATCACACCTATTTTGAAGGTTCCTAGTCTTTGTATCAATATCTTCTCTGACAGCTTCTATGGTTTTTTCAAGCCCAGCAATTAATTTTATAATCAGTTAAATTCTTGTTCAGTTATGTTGCTTGTGTCTGTTTTGAGCAGTTCTGTCGCTGTGTTTTCTTCCTGGAATTTCTTTAGAGGAGAGTTCTTTCATTTCAGCATTTTGGATAGCTTTCTGTCTCTTATCAGTTTTGAAAGCTCTTTCTGCACTGTGTGCCTGTTAGAATTCAGTAGTCTCTCGAGTTTTGCATCCCTCCCTCTCCCCAACTCTGTTTCCCTCTTCCCCTCCCCCTGGTCCTCCATTAGGTTTCTCCTGTTCTCCTGTTAGACCTATGAGCGCAAACATATGAAACTAGACCACTTTCTTACACCATACACAAAAATAAACTCAAAATGACTGAAGGACCTGAATGTGAGACAGGATACCATCAAAACCCTCGAGGAGAAAGTAGGAAACAACCTCCTTGACCTCAACCACAGCAATTTCCTACATGACACATCCCCAAAGGCAAGGAAATGAAAGCAAAACTGAACTCCTGGGACCTCATCAAGATAAAAAGCTTCTGCACTGCAAAGGAAACAATCAAGAAAACTTAAGAGGCAACCGACAGAATGGGAAAAGATAGTTGCAAATGACATATCAGATAAAGGGCTAGTATCCAACATCTACAAGGAACTCACCAAGTCCACACAAAAAACAACCCAGTGAAGAAACAGGCAGAAGACATAAACAGACACTTCTGCAAAGAGGACATCCAGATGGCCAACAGGCACATGAAACGATGCTCAACATCACTCATCATCAGGGAAACACAAATCAAAACCACACTGAGATACCACCTCATGCCAGTCAGAGTGGCTAAAATGAACAAATCAAGAGACTATAGATGCTGGCGAGGGTGTGGAGAGACGGGCACCCTCCTACACTGTTGGTGGGAATGTAAACTGGTGCAGCTGCTCTGGAAAACAGTGTGGAGGTTCCTCTAAAAACTATCCATAGAACTCCCTTATGACCCCGCAATATCACTGCTAGGGATTTACCTAAGGGAAAGAGAAGTGCTGATGCATGATGAAGCACATGTACCCCCAATGTTCATAGCAGCACTGTCAACAATAGCCAAAACATGGAAAGAGCCTAAATGTCCATCACCTGATGAGTGGACCAAGAAGATGTGGTATATATATATACAATGGAGTATTACATGGCAATGAGAAAGAATGAAATCTGGCCATTTGTAGCAAAATGGATGGACCTCGAGGGTGTCATGCTAAGCGAAATAAGTCAGGCAGAGAAGGACAGATACCATATGTTTGCACTCATAGGTCTAACAGGAGAACAGGAGAAACCTAATGGAGGACCAGGGGGAGGGGAAGAGGGAAAGAGAGTTGGGGAGAGAGAGGGATGCAAAACTTGAGAGACTATTGAATACTGAAAACGAACTG